>QZGG01000415.1:0-151993 GCA_006409495.1 Sedum album
ATCAAGATAATTTAAACATGGTTGAATAATATAAAATAGCCCGACCACGACGTTATCCATAATCCATACCTACATTGACATGAGAATGGTTTGTAGAAAACATTGAATGCGAGAATCCTTCATTTTCACTATTGGATTAGATTAATTTGCGGTAAAAATTAAAGTTGGTTTTTATATAATGGGCGGTTGAATTTGCAAAAAACCCTAGCGGTTGAGATTGATGGTTATTTTTTTGAATCAAATCTCATCTGTTGGATTATTAGTATTCAACGGTTGAGATCATATCGCACTGTCTCACATTTATTTATTTATCCGTCCTTCTTAAACCTTACTTCTGATAGTCCACTGAAATGTTATTTGGATTGGGTGAAGTGTTCGAATCCCCTCACCACCATTTCTCTTTTTATTACTTTAATCTTTACACAATAGTTTAATTTTTTTTGATCTCTTACTTTTACGCAAATTCTTTAATCTTTACACGATTTTTAACGGAACAGTAAAATTAGTGGTTTTCTGTTAACGGCGATGTTATAATATACTCGTTTTGCAAAAAAAATTTTAATGGTGGTTTACTGCAAAACACCATATTATAATGTTGGTTTACTGCAATTAACCCATTTAAATACTGATAAGAATATTCATCCATTCACAAAGAGCAGCGATCTATCGATCAACTAGTTGATCTCTTACATAAATCATAGTCTCTTATCAATATATGTTAAACACATATGTATTCAGAGTAATGCTCTTTTGAGACCCTTACTATTGGGTGAGACCCTGAGACCCCAATCATGGCCGTTGATTGGGTTTGCTTTTGGAGTCCAGATTGTGCCACGTGGAGATCAGAGAAATTCAAAAATCGGAGGTGAGAGAAATTGTTGCTTTTGTTCTCTCACCTCCACGTGGCACAATCTGGACCCTACAAGCAAACCCAATCAACGGCCATGATTGGGGTCTCAGGTCTCATCCAAAATTGAAGGTCTCAAAAGAACATTACTCTATGTATTCATATTTAGTTCTACAACACACAATAACTGGTGACCATTACATGACAACTTAGTTGTTACAATTCTTTATCTGTCTCGCGACATATGTTACTTTGGTATTTAATATCTCCAAAGACTTGTGTCGAAAGGTACTCAAAATAAAAAATAAGCCATATAAATTTGCAACTTAGTAGAACTGTCGACCAGTGTAAGTCTGTCCGAAAGACCAGCCAGCCGGAGCAACATTGTAGGAAACCAATCTCCGACCATCACCTGTTGTCACCAAAAATGAGAGACTCTGTCCATTGAGATATGAGTTACTCTGCCAATTTTGACCCCAGTTTCGCGACATGGGCTGCCATCTTGTCCTTGAACCTTTGATCGCTACTGCGTGAACGTCCCCTGCCCCGCCGACATTAGTAACTAGAACTAAGTTGAAGTAGGAATGCCCATTTATCGTAAACCGGATTCCTCCCCTTCTCCGACAAGGTACCCTGTGCAGTACTCAACTAGTTTAGTTGTAGAACAATTTTACAAAAATAGATTTGTAATAAGTACTAATGTAGTGTTTACCTTCTATATGATACAGGGACTACTCCAGCTCTATACTGCGCGATTTTAAGAAATACTGGTTGGGAGAGATCAAAGTGTTGTTGCGGAGGATCGCACCAGCCTCCCGGTGGGCAGAAATTAGTAGCAGTGACAGTAATAATACCAGGGAGACACCATTGTGGATCATTGACACATCTGAGTTGATAACATGACCCACAACTCAACCCATTGTTGAATAATGCCGTGCTTAGTGCCGCCGTGTTAGTACCATACCCTTGGCTGTATAAATTCCCATATCCACATGCTCCGCCTGAAATGCATATCAATCAAAGTTGATCCAACCAAATCATGGCTTATATGATTTAACCACCGACATTTCTTGTCAGAAAAAATATATACCCATAGTTCCTGAGGCATCGCCGCCTCCATAAAAAGTCGCATGGGCACCGGTCCAGCCTCCGTAGTATAACCCTTCGGCCAAAGTAGCATCCAAGGTTATTCCAACTAAGAGAAACAGGAAGAGCTCAAATAGGCCCTTACCTTGCATCTCCATCTGCACGAAATGCCGCTTTTATTAGAAATCCTAAGAACATTAGTAGCAACAAATAGTATAGATTTCACTTACTATCGAACCGCGAAAAAAGACTCCGATGAATGAGTTCTTTGATGCTGCATAGAGTGAATTTATAACAAAGTTGGGAAATTAATTTTGGGACAAGGTCTGGGGACCATAACATGAATGACTGTTAGTACTTGACATTGGTGTGAATGTGAGCTTCACTCAACTGATATGTGCTGTGTTTTTGTGTTATTTATTGCAATGAGAAGTTATATGTCGCAAACCGCGTGGTTTTTATTACTTTTGTTGCATTCTTTTGTACCACAATCTTGAAAAGATATCATCAATAAGTAATGTTGTTATCAATAACAGATTACCTCGTTCATGGTTTGCAGGAGTAAGTTTGAAATAATGTGCAATGAAACTGTCAGTACTCTTTTTTCCAAGTTGAAAAAGCAGCGTTATTATAAGATTCGACGATATAATTTTAGGCGCAGGCTGCGCAGTTTCGTACGTATGCAATGAACTGAAACCTTCGTGAAAAAAGTTCTGCCTCCTGGAAATTACTTGTTACCGATGTTTATTTTGTAACATTGATCAAAACAATCACAAGCGAAAGTCACGGTTTGTACTCCGTCAATCAGTTCTTAGTTGTTGTTTTTTCGGGCAAAAATTCAACAATTAGGATGTTTCTTATAGAAAGAAATTCAAGAGTTGGCTTATATTTTCAACGAGTAGCTGCATCAAGAACAAGTTTGTCAAATATTCAGTACTAATGCAGCTAGCTCGTGCAACGAAAATAGTTCGAGCGAAAATGGAAAATATTTGTAACTATTCGAGCGAAATGTAGAGAATGGGACATATAGAAGAAATATTCGTTACATTACTCGAACCTGTCTGAAATCATCTATTATACAGATGTATCTGTGCTTAGCTAAGGTTATGTGCCCTCTGTTCACTCCTGGAATTGTGTAAGTGCCGACACACTTGGTGAAAAGGAAGGTGAATAGTAATTATTTAGTATACACTAAAAGTACGACTGCCTTATCAAAATACAAGATATATGCAAATAACTAATTACATGAAATGTGTGAACTGTTCTCTCTTAAGTCGAATGGTACGGCACTACTACGCCAGATATGTGGAAGCAAAACTTCCCTAGCCGAGAAAGCTATGCACATGGAACTTTTTAAGCTTCATCTGAGGGCAACAAACAGAGCATAGTAATAAGAGAAATGCTGTTCCATGTACCAAATATAGAGTCCACAAATCCTTCAATTATCATAATATTCAATGTACCAAGCATAGAGTCCACAAATCCTACAATTCAACAGTATTTTTGCTACACCCATCATGAGTTAGCTCAGTTGACAAGAGTATGGATTATAATTCGCCAATCACCGGAGCCAACTTGAATTTGATTCTTAGTGGGAGCAGAACATGAGTTTTGCAGGGTAGATTATAGGGGTAAATAAATTGCATGAGTATGGACTTGTTCATAGCACGATCAATTTAAAAAAAAAATATTTGTTACAAAACAATGAAATTAGATTCAGTAAAATATTTGAAACATCGAACTGCTCTATACACAACAAACTCTTTGCAATTTTTTGCCATAATAGTGCATCTATTTTGTTGTTATTGCATAACAGCTTTCTTTTCAAGTACCTTTGTTGCTTACCGAATGTTGAAAAGACTTAAATGCCCCCAATCCCTTCGACAAAACAGAAGAGGGGGAAAGAGTTATTTGAGAACAGATAAAAGCTAATATAACTTAAATCCCTAGGACATTGCTGTTTTGTGTTTGCGAGGGATACTTTGATAATTTTGATCGGCGATAAGAGCTGGGGACTAGTGCAATGGGCATTTTCCGCACAGTTTATGTTGTCATCTTCATTTTAGGTAAGATTATTTACTCATTGATTTATGCATTGTCTCCACACCATGTGATCTTTTCATTGATATTAATGCGGATACTTAAAGTTCAAAGAAGATGTGGAAGTGTTTCATTTCACTGTGTTTTTAGGAGAGGTGTAGACATTCAACAATGATGGATAACTAACTAATATAAATGAAAATGAAGCTTTTACGTTACTGTCTAGTAATTTAAGGGCACATGGGGAGACAGTGCAAGGAAGTTGGGAAGTTATTAAGTGTTTCATGATTTGACCATCATGTTCATTGCTCATAATAGTATTTTAGTTCCATGTCCTGTTGGTGAACGACATTGTTTCATATTGGGTACTCCGAAAAGCAAATTATTTAATCGTACCATGATATGGCCTAACACCATTCATTTATTCGTCCATCCGTCTGACAAAATATACATGTCTTCTTCGATTCTAACACTGACGGATATTATTTGTCATATTTTATAACATCAAAGTCTTATTAAAAAAATTACAATCTAGTTGGAGTTACTTTTTTAAATTAATCGTCATTAATTTGATAGAATATGTCAGTGCGCACTCAATATCCTGCAAACGCCAACTGGGTGCGACCACACCATCACAATGTGATTTGAACTCAGAACCTTGCCTAGTCCTGTCCTCGTGCCACCCCTTCAGGGGCATACATTATGATATTTTATTGTTTATACAATGAAATATAAATATATAACATTCACTGTGCATTCTAAAATTTTATCAACAATATATTATTCATTTATTTTCAATTTTATATCAACGCCTTTTTCTTTATTCTATAGTTTCTTAGAATATCCATCTAATTTCGTTTGCAAATTAATTAAATGATTAATTATTTAATTTACTATTTATTGCATAATTTTAAAAAAGAATATATATTCTGCAATATAGTAAAGTTCAACAAGGACATCTAACTATATATGAGACCGTGAGACACGATCTCGATTGTTAATTATAAATATTCCAACGGATGAAATTTAATCCTAAATTAAACCGTCAAACTCAACCACTAGGGTGTTTTTTGCAAATTCAATCGCCCTTTTAATAAAACCAACTTCAATCTCAACCGTCGGATTATCAAAATCAATAACGTCTCTCTTGAATTTAACCATTATAAAATAATTTTATCTAATGCTGTGTTTTTAGTAGGGGTATATCCATCTAAATTATTCCCAGTTTTATTTAACTAATTTTTTATTTTGTTAGTGAAAATCTGAATGATTCATGTCATAGTATAATAAACCATTTCATGAAAACATCCATCTAAAATGTTAATTTTTCTAAACTATTTCATTGACCATATGTATATGTCGGGATAAGTTCTAGAGGGACATGTAATTTTTGTAAGACGGAGGGACATTATATCAACCGTTGATTTGATTAATCTAACAGTTGATATTAAAGTTGGTTTTTTATTAAATTCGGCGGTTAGATTTTCAAAATGCAAGGTTGGTTGAAAGTGACGGTTATTAATATCAACCGCTAGATTGATAGAAATTAACGAATTAACGAGATGATGTCTCTTCGACTCACAAAAAATTGATGGTCCTTCTCAAACCCATCCCTGTATATGTCTATATGAATTACTTATACACTTCATAAACATCCAACAAGGGCTATCAGGATAATGTACCCTGCCAGATCTGGATTCGAGGGATCAAGTGCCAAGGGCTCAGCAAGGCCCCTTTGATAGAACAACCTCGGAACAAATTTTGCAATCTAACGATAAATTATCTGAGATGGTTAAGTTGTCTTGGGATAGGTTGCGAATTGAAAATATGTAGGTTTTGATTCATGACTCCATCTTTTAGTAAGATTTTTGTATTTTTTCTAAGCTTGCATTTGCGCAAGGTGAAGAAATTCTTGTTGCGGAGGGCATGAAGAATTATCTGAAATTCAGTACCCCGCTTTCATAAATTCAATACCCTCTGCGGGGAATCATAAATTTAGATGGCCTTGTGCTTGCATCTTTGATTCTTGCATATTTGAAATGTCTTGTAATCACATCCGTTAATGCATTATGACTCTAATTAGTCCTGATACACCTATAACAGGAATCACTCACAAAAAGTAAAATAATACATGAATTAATGTATTTAGATTATGGGATTATGCGTTTAATGGATCGTGTAAATACGTTCCATAACAAAGCTTTCTAAGGAGCGCGAAGTTCTTGTGAGCGATCATAACTTGTTCAAGAGAAAATATGTTCTGAACATTCTTCTGCCCGCCAATGATAGACAAGAAACATCCTTTGTAGGAGGAGTTGTTGAGCAATCAGTAGTATCGAAAAAAGTATAGTGAGCTGGATGATAGACTTATCGGAGGCAGAAAGAGCACCACTGATGGAGTCAGTGGGGAACTAGAATCGCCGCATCAGAAAGATAGTCTAGATGCTTGTTGCGACCGCTTTCATCAACAACTTGCACTAGAGGATGCTAAAGTAGGAGATGCATGCCCCCGTTCCAAGTTTATAACAAAACAGGGGGAAATATTTGTGAGGTGATTTGGGTGATTTTGTTTTGGATGCTAGACAATGTATGATCTAACTACTAACTGTTATGTAGGACATTAATGTACATTTTGCTGAGTATCGTTGAGTTTTCTAGTTTTAATTTGCAAGTACTTTTAAACCTTAGATCTTTTCGTGGCAAAATGGGGATTATGGGTTGATTTATATTTTGAAATTATGGTTGTGCTTTTAAGTCTTTATTTTAGATCTGATCTAGCTTATACACAGCTTAGTCAGATAGTATATGACCTTTCCCAAAAAATCGTCAAGGCGGAGATTGCAAGCTCCACATGCTTGGTGACGGTTTTTTGGAAATCAACTCAAAAAACAGGGTATGTCAAGACATTGCGTCATAGTTAGTAAGAATTTATCAGCCATCTGGAACATGGGAAAATCCGGGCTAGGAAAAAGAGTAGCTGATATTCCAATATTTCATTAGGTTCTCTCTCTAAGGTTTAGCTTATGAGAGTTTCTTTAGGTTCTCTGTAAAAGAGTTTCCTGTATTCGAGACTGAGCGAAGGCAAGAAAGCGCATTGGAGTGGGATGGGAAGCGGATTCGGGAGCGACATGGACGATGTTCTTGGTGCGTGGGTGGAAGAAGGAAGTGGGGAGATAACGATGAGGAAGCATCTAGAG
The DNA here is from genome assembly GCA_006409495.1 of Sedum album. Taxonomy (NCBI): domain Eukaryota; kingdom Viridiplantae; phylum Streptophyta; class Magnoliopsida; order Saxifragales; family Crassulaceae; genus Sedum; species Sedum album. The sequence goes on from QZGG01000415.1 coordinate 7,171, forward strand.
GTGTTGGCGGACAGGCTAAAAGGAGAGGTGAGAGTATCAATAAACGAGGAGGCATGGGTGGAAGCGGAGGAGAAATACAAATAGGCAGTGGTGTTGAAAACGTCTGTTCCCGAGAATATTCACCTCCAAGCTGTTGAACAAGTCCTACGTCGGGTGTGGGGGATGCCCAAGGAAGGGAACTTCATTGAGATTAAAGATTCATTGGTGGTGGTGCAGTTCAGTACAAAGGATAAAATGGAGCAAGTAATCACCAGAGGACCATGGCTGGTCGGAGGAGCGGCGAATCTGTTAAGCAGATGGTCAAGTGAGTGTCCGTTGGAGTTGCTGAATTTTGTGAAACTACAACTGTGGGTTCAAATACACGACCTACCTCTACAGCTGATGGATGAATCCATCGCAAACGACATAGCAGCCATAGCTGGGGTTGCTACAAATGTGGAGTGCTAAGTCATGAAACTGGGAAGTGTATGTCAAACGGTAGGAAAGGGAGATACGGCAGCTGGTTGAAGTAGAGTCGGTGGAGATGATGGACCTGGCAGTTTTAGAAGAGGAGGAAACGGATGGAGGGGAGAACACGGGGAGGCGGAGGAAGACCGGGAAATGGCGGTGGAGTGGGGATAGGACAGGGGGACCACACCGAGGAGCATGGTGAGGTTGTTGCAAACGCGATGGCAGACACCACAGACCAGACTGTCGAGATTAACGCAACGAATGCTGCAGGGGCCCTGATATGTCAGACGGCAGACACAATGCTCGTACTTGTGCAGAAGGATAAAGGGAAAGGGTGACAGAGCAGACGGGAGCATATGATGTCAGACACAGCTAGATGGGTTAGTAGGTAGTGTTAGGCTTCTCTCGAATGAGGGTTCTGGGCTGCTCCTGTGTGGCCCAGAAAGGACTGAACTAATGGGCCGGAATGAAAAGAAAACAATGGGTGGAAAAAGGGCGAAATAAGGCATTAGGAATTAAGAACAACAAGAGAAAATCAGGACACGATGCGAACGGATGTCAACTACAGAAATTGGGGAAGAGGGTGAAAGGTGTCAAGAGAAAGGGGAAGAAGGGGATGAGGCGGGAAGGGTGAGCGACGATGACACAATCAAGGAACTTTTTATGGCCGGCGGCGGTCGCGCGACGACCCTGCCGAGAGCAATGAATATCATTGGAAGTGCAGTTCGGGGCTGAGTCGGCCATCTGCAGTTCGGGCAACGAGGGAAGTCCCAAGGAGAATAACCCTCAGATCTTATGGCTAATTGAAACAAAATTGGAAAATCGGAGGTGGGATAGATTACGAGTGAAGTTGGGATTCCTCAACTATTTTGCGGTGGAGAGGTCGGGACTGTATGGGGGTATGACGGTTCTTTGGAAGGAAGGGTGGAAGTGACCATTCACAATTTTTCAAAATACCATATAGACATGGAGGTGAAGGGGGCTGATGTGTTTAGGCTCACGCTGTTCTATGGGAATCCAATAACACATATAGGGGTGAGCTAAAATCGGTAATTTCCGATTTACCGAACCAATTTTTTTGTTCCGATAATTTTCGGGTCGGTAAAATCGGGAAAATCGGTAAATTTACCGATTTTTTTCGGGAAAAAAAAGTCGGGAAATGGAAGAGATTTTGAAGTCAGGAAATTTCCCGATTTCTCGAATAAGAATAAATTAATTATTATAAATATTCAAATATTACACTATTTTTACGATTAAACTTGTCTAAATATTTGTATTTTTATTTTTGAGATTATATTTTGGATAATCAATGCATTTGACATAATTTTAAGAAATATTCAAATATGATTCAAATTTGAACTTTTAATTTATTTTTAAAACTTTTCGGGAAAATCGGTACCGATTTTACCGATTTTCCGATTTACCGAATCATCGGTAAATTGATATATATCGGGTCGGAAATTGGAACAAAAATTTAGGGTCGGGAAAAAAAATTCAGGAAATTTTTCGGGTCGGAATTTCGAGAAATTCCCGAGTACTCCCCCTAAACACATTGGCGGTCGGAGAGCCGGGACTTGCTGAGACGGCTTTCAGAAGGCCATAATGGATCATGGTTGGTCATGGGAGACTTCAATGAAGTGTTATACAGCTGGGAAGTGTCGAGCAGGCAGCTTAGAGATGGCAGGAGTATGAGGTAATTCAAGGAAGTGTTGAGGACTTGTGCGAAGGGTCTGGAGGAATGGAAAAAGAAGGGGTTTGGAAACGTTCAAGGTAGGATTCAGAGGCTAAAACATGAGCTCAAAAGAATTAGGATCTTAAACCCCCCGCAGGAAATGGTTGAGGCAGACAAGCCGTTCGCAACAAGCTAGAGGACTGGTTGGAGAGAGAGAAGATTTCTCTGGAGGCAACGCTCTAGAGTGGACTGGCTTCGCGAAGGGGAAATAAATACAAAGTTCTTTCATGCTGCGGCATCACAAAGAAGATCCCTAAACAGAATAAGGAAAATTACAAACTCGGAAGGGGTGGAAGTTCATAAGGATGAGGACATACTGAAGGTGGCCGAGGAGTATTTTGGCAAGATATTTTCATCATCTGTTCAAGGAAGCATCACTGACTGGGAAGGTGGGTTACAGGCGGTCCCAAAGCTGGTCACGGCAGAAATGAACCTTGAACTACTACAACCGTTCACGAGGGAAGAGATTAGAGGAGCAGTGTTTCAAATGGGGCCAACAAAGGCACCAGGGCCAGATGGATTTCCAGCGAGCTTCTACCAGAAGAATTGGTCATTGATACAAGACAAGGTGTGTGGAGAGGTGTTGCACATTCTGGAAGGGGGACCTGTTGATCAAGGATGGAGTGAGACCAAGATCGTGCTGATTCCCAAATGTAAGTGTTCAAGCAGAATCGAAGAGTTCCGACCAATAAGCCTGTGCAACGTGAACATGAAGATCATCTCAGAGGTTATCGTGAACCGGTTGAGAATCAGAGCGCATTTGTTGGTGGAAGGCTTATCACAGACAATGTCCTTATTGCACACGAGCTGGCACATTGTATTAAGAACAGGAAGGGCAGCGGAACATGTCTGATGTCACTCAAACTAGATATGAGCAAGGCGTATGATAGGCTAGAATGGGATTTCATAAGACATATGCTTTTGAAGCAAGGATTTAATTAAGTTTGGGTGAATTTGATAATGAAGTGTGTAGATTTCGTGTCATACAAAGTACAGGTGAACAACGGGCTATCTACAACAATCATACCATCAAGGGGTATAAGACAAGGCGACCCAATGTCCCCATATCTGTTCATCCTGTGTTCAGAGTGGATCTCGCGAGTCCTTGTGGAGCATCAACGAAGAGGAGAGCTGGCTGGGATCAAAATTTGTAGGAGGGCACCTACTGTGACTCATCTGCTATTTGCGGATCATATCCTGATCTTTTTGGGTGCCAAAAAGGATGCGGATTTTGTTGAATGACTATGAAAGGATATCAGGACAGAAAATCAACTATTCAAAGTCTGAGGTTGTCTTCAGTCCGAATGTTTCACCGGGTTTCAGAAATCTAGTACAGGAGATTTTGGGTGTTAAAATGGTTGAAAAGCATTCCAAAGCCGATGGTATTGGGCAGAATAAACAAGAAATTTTTTGCAGTTTGGAAGAGAGGACTGATGCAAGGCTACAAAATTGGACGACAAAGTTCATTTCTCGAGCTTGGAAAGAAGTATTAATAAAGTCAACAGAACAGGCTATCCCTCAGTATGCGATGCACTGCTTCAAGCTGCCAAGTACACAGTGTGAGAGGATGAACCGAGCTATGATCAATTTTTGATGGTCAGAGAAGAGAGACAAGAAAGCAATCCACTAGGTGAGCAAGTCGATTTTGCTGAAAAGGAAGGAGGAGAGTGGGCTGGGATTCCGACGACTCACAATGATGAACGAAGCACTTCTGTTAAAGCAAGTTTGGCGGGTGCTGAAGGAACCAGATCTGTTGATCAGTAAGCTACTGAAAGTGAGGTATTTCTACTCAATGAGTCTTTTGAAAGTTGGCGTTGGAACAAAGCCATCTCATGCGTGGAGGAGCTTATGCGCAGTTAAGCAGTTCATTGTGAATGGAATTGAGTAGCAGGAGACGATGAGGGGATTCGTTGGAAGCTGTCTAGCTCTGGGGATTTCACGATAAGGTCTGCATATGATCTGCTAGATACCATGTCAAGGAGGGCAGATGGGCGAGAAGAGGAGCAATCTGACAAGACCAGACTTACCAAGCTATGAAGGACAGTGTGGAGATGTAGATTACCAAACAAGATTCTGACCTTAGCATGGAGAGTCTATTACAATGCCCTGCTAGATACCATATCAAGGAGGGCAGATGGGCGGGTGTGTGTTCTGCGGCTTCACAAATGAAAGCTTTCACAGATAATAGTTTTTGGTCGTTTCCTACGGATATTGACCCTGGCAAGTGGCTGTACTAGTGTGCGCAGACAATGGATACTAATCAATTTAGAAGGCTTTTATGCGGAATTTGGGCTATATGGGAAAGTTGGAATAAAGCATTGTTTGATGCTACATTGGAATCGACGGAGGAAACTATCCGAAAGGTGAAATCGATGATTTTCCAGGTAGGGCTGCAAGTGAGACGATATACTCGATAATTACTCGATGACCGACTCGATAAGAACTCGGTCAATACTCGTTCGATAATAAATGAGTCGAGTATGAACAAAATTATGAAACTTGTTTAATAAACGGATGAGCTTTAACAATGTCCTACTCGACTCGTTTATGTTCGTGAACAACTCGAATAGATGCTCGATAAGATACTCGATAAAAACTCGACAAATACTCGATAAATACTCATTTATAACTCGAATATGAATATGATATTTATAATACATATAACGATAGTTTGTTTTAATTGGTTTATATTTATATAATTAATTTGTTTAAAAATATTTATAATTGTTTAGAATTCATTTAATATTCAAATTTATGTATTTGTATTATAAATTTTATTTTTTGAAATACTCGATAAGAACTCGAACTCAGCTCAAACTCATCAAAATTAAACGAGACGAGTATGAACACGATTTTTAATACTCGATAAAAACTCGGCTCGAACTCAAACTCGTCAATATTAAACGAAACGAGCTTGAACAACCCAATACTCGACTCGACTCATTTGCAGCCCTATTTCCAGGTGGACATGTTTGTGGTTGGTCTAGTCGAGAGGCGGATGTGGGATGGAGCAACCTCGTTGTTGTCACAACAAAAGAGAGCAATATATTGTGATGGCGCTCGAAAGAAGGGGGAGGATCAGGATTGCGAGTGGTGGTGTGCGAAGGTAGATATGTCAAATGGGACGGGTACGGGCGGGTATGACCCGGTTATAAAGGGTAACGGGTATTATTTGCCCGTTTATGTAAATGGGTATAAACGGGCGGGTATATAGGATAACGGGTATAAACGGGTATTAATTTACCCGTTTACCCATTAAATACCCGTTTATCCATTAATAACTCATTTACCCTTTAACTACCTATTTTTATTTTATCAATTATTCTATTATTTGTAAAATACGAAAATGAGTACCTAATTTTTTAGTAGATTGACGGTAGTTTATGAGTAGAACTTGATGAATTTTTCTAATGAAATATAACGGGCGGGTAATGAGCGACCCTATAATAAAAGGGTATAAACGGATAACGGGTATGATTACCCTTTATCTCTAAACGGGCGGGTATAGACGGGTATTTTAACGGGCGGATAAAGGGCGGGTAACGGATAATGAGTAATTTTGACATATCTATGCGAAGGTAAGGTGGTGCTTGCGGTAAGGGCAGAATGGAGCGTGGGGATATGCACTTCAAGTTCAAGGGGATGTGGAAGGAAGGGCGCTATGGCTGGGTATGAGATTTGTGGAGGAGCTGGGGGAGGAGGAGATTATATTTTGCTCTGATGTTGCGGAGGTCATTTTAGGGACTGTTAGGGGAAACGCTGAGGGAAATTGGTTTGAAGAGTGCTTGGTGCTTATGTCAAGAAACCCCGGATGGAAGGTGGAGCTCATTCCAAGGGAACTGAATGTGGTTGCGGACTCGATTGCAAGAGCTTCACGCAGGTTTAAATGGAGCTGGAGTGGTGTTGATCGAAGTCTTGTGGATAAATAGGGGGATGAAGATTAATGCTTGCTTTCTGGTTATTGTTTTTGCATTGGTGTTTTGTTGGCCTGGGTCTTCCCTAGGCCTTTCTATAATCAAAAAAAAGTACAAGTATGATTTATAATTCAGAAGACCGAGGCTGAAATGACGATAAATTATGCCGACACGTGACTTGCTGAATCTGATTTCGGGACAGTAAATTAAGCCAGATAGATCATGGCGCTCCATGTACTCATACACGAGATAGATCCTACTTGATACCGAGAAGTAATATCGCCCTCCGGTTTTATGTTATTGTGATAGTCACGCCTGCGAACACTATGTTTTCTCGCGCTAGAAACCTAATGATCACCTGCCGGATACTATCAAAACACACTTTCTTCAGGGCAACAGTTCTGCAGTTTTAACATCCCTTTCGCCAAAATACGCCTCTATAGGTTTCCTGACCTGTTGTATGCATCACAAAATGTATTAGTGTTTTCTCAGTTTTCGTGTGGAAGTTAAGGCAGTCCAAATGTAGCAAATAAGAACCTGCTAAACTTCATTATGGGTTTGGTAAATCAAAAGGAGCTCCTTGCTGTCTTTTCCTCTTCTGCAAATACAAATAAGAAAACATCAGCCTTCAAGAAACTGAACTGATTTTCTTGGTACAGAATGTAAAATTAAAATTCAGATAAGTTATAATTTCATCGGATCAATAAAATGTATATACTTGCGGATACAAACTTCATATCACATACAAAAGCTTATCATAGCATAATCATTTTAACCTATTGAAATTTGCAGATGCACGGGCTGTCTTTAATCTTGACAAGCAACAGAAGGGATATTTTGATTCTTGGATCGCCACTGGGATGTCAGTTTCTATTTGGTAAGGTTTGCTGAGCTGCTGTCTTCACTGGGTTCAGCTGTGATGCATGAGTATGTTTCCCTAAGGGAATATCATGAGTGTGTTTGCCTTCATATGTTGTGATGACTGATTTTGGGTCTGCTGCTGCTCTTTCTACGTGTTTCCTAACACTGCATCCAGGAGTAGTGCATTTATAGTAGCTCCTGAAAAATTCACATTATAAAATCACCAGTAATACAGTTAAATTTATGTTGAAATATATAGTAATAGCATCGTTGTTGACAAAAGTTGTAAACCAAACAAAAGGAATTAATTAGTACCTTGGATGGGGATTTCCCTTCACTACTTTCTGTCCATATTTACGCCACTTGAAACCGTCATCTAGAAGATCGACTTCACTTCTTGTTTGTACCACAATCCTCGACTCTGTCACTGTTTTCTGTGAAGGTGCTGACTGGGTTGCTTTTCTGCAATGCAACAGCAGAATATTTGGGCCTTAGAACTCTGCGTGAGCAAATTAAATCAAGTAACGCCAGTGTGTGGCTACCCTATAGTCCCGCCACAATTAGTTACTGTGTTAGTGGAGCAGCGCATAGTTTCCTTTGTTAGTTTTAGTTATGTAAATAATAATTGAAGCCACTCATTTTATCAAATTGTTACCTTCGTTTAGGATTCGGTTCATTGGCAGTAAACTGGCTTTCTTCTTTGGTATCACAATCATTATATGTGTCCTCACTGCCTTTTCGTTCTATTAATTGAAGGGTCGGCTTGGAAGAATTATGAGCAACCTCCGAGAGTAAACAAGCCAGCTTGTTATCCATCGAGTAATTGCCAGGGATATCAACATCGAGTTTAATTTCAGTATTTTCTTTCAGAGTTGAATTCTCAGCATCCTTTCCTCTACGATTAAGATGGGGAAGTTCATGGTTATGCTGACCTTTATAAATGATTTCAGTAATCTGACCGTTAAAGGACCGTTCCACTTTTTTCTTCACAGAACAACCAATGTGTGTACATCTATAGTAACTTCGAGGAAACACACTACCCTTCACCTGCTTCTGCCCGTATTTTCTCCAGTTGCATCCATCAGCAGCAGGTTTATCAACAGCAACTGAAGTCGACTGAGACTTGCTATCAGAACCTCGGACATCAGATGATTCAACTACCGGATTATAATCATCAATAGTCGACAGTTGAATCTGCTGATCTGCAGTCACATTCGTTGTCGCAGATGAATTACTTTTGAAAGAACCAGCCTGCTCAGGTGACAACGGCTGATACCCAATCTGACTTTGGTTGTTACTAGACTGGGATATAGTAGCCTGTGCAGTCACTTGCGCCAACGCCTGTTGGTGGGACATCCCAAATGGACTCTGCAACTGCAAGTAAATCAACATTTTTCATGACATTGCCATTGGTTTTCAACTAACAGTACAAAACCAAAATCTAACAAACAAACAGCTCAAGCTTGCACATTGCAGTCTAAGCACAATTGGCATCATCTACACATAAAACTGAAGGCAATCTCACGCGAAACTTGTGCAAAGAGATCGTAATGATCTTTAAGCCTAACTAACAACATCCATATCTCAGTTAGCATCAATAAATAAGATTCAAGTGTACCTGGCCATAATTGATAAAAAAAAGTGTACCTGGCCATAAGAAGAGAAGAAAGCAGGAGAATTGAGAAACCCGGAAGGACTCAATCCAGGAGGGATCATAAACAAAGGCGGGGCAGCAGCACCAATAGAAAGGCTACCTGGCCGGTTCTGCTTAAAACCTAAACTACCCTTTTCAGGCTCAGTGTTTGACTTGGCGTTGACCGATCCACACCCTAAAAAACTGTTGCTGCTAGAAGGAGCTGCAGCTGGAGACGCCATAGCTCCAGCCAGAAGTTGCGAAAAGGACTGACAACCAGTGTCTGAAAACAAGCTGGAGACTAGAGTCATCGGACCTGGACTGAAGGTGGTCGAATCAAAGAAGAGATTTGCTCGGGGAGGGAGAGCTATTGTCGGACGCCCTGGTCGGGATTCGCTCCGAGCTGTCGCTACAATGTTTTCAGCCATCGGTGTTCAAAGTTGGATCTTTTTCACATTATCAGAGACCCTTTTTGGAGTAGTTTCGAGGGCAATCGACAATTTCACGAATCAGAATGAAAGTGTTTGGAAAATTGGATCTTTTGGCGATCGAATTCGTAGTTGTGGGTCCGACAGATCCTACTAAGGTCACGTTTGAGTAAATAACTAATTTTTTTTTTTTTTGGATGGGTGCAATTGGGGTTTGGAGCCAACCAGCCAGCCAGCCAGCTTGCTTCCTTGCTTGCTTTAGGATGGATCTGGATGGAGTGGCTGCGGCTGTGCTCCAGTCAGCATCATCATTAATTTCACTGGATCGAGACTTTGAGCAGCAAATGCTGCTAGTAACTAGGAGTAATAAAATACTGTCAACTCGGCAACAAGTTGAAGCTAAGGACTTGAAGGTTTGTGATCTTTTACTCCAAGTCCAAGCAACCAGCTTGTCCCGTTATCTGTCATGTTCTATAGCTGGATACAATGTGATTCGCGTGCCCAATCGATTTACTAGTTTGTAACAGATACTTGAACTGAATAATCCAGTGGTATTTCATTTGCTCTAACCCTCCGTTTGGATGCAGGGTGGAAAGAAAAATTAGAGGAAAATTTAAAGAAAAGTAATTTTCCATAGGAAAAATGTTTTCTTTGTTATTTTTTTATTTTCCACAATTCAACCACTCTTCCATGCAAATTCAGCCAAATATTTTTCTTTAAATTTTCCATCAAACTTTCTTTTCCACCCACTCTTCCATGCAAATTGTGGAATTGATACAAACGAGAGTGTTTGTATCGGATAACAAGGACCGGTGAAGGGGATGAGAAATCAGAGGACGAAGGGGATGAGAACGAGATGATTTGGGGATGAGGAGGCAGAGAAGTTGAGTATAGAAAATTAGGGTTCATTCATTGATTCATTGTTCTTTGTCTAAACTTAGCTTTTATACAAAGCCTTACAAGAAACTATATTTTAAAATGATACTCAAAAGTATGAGTATTGTAATTAAGTCCTCCCACTAAGCAAGCAGCCACCGAGTCTCCACTCATGTCCCACTCATGTACGTATCATTACCTCGCCCTTCAAATTGACCTTGTCCTCAAGGTCGGTTTCAGGTGGTCTTGGTGAAGAGAATACCAGAAAAGCAAATACAAAGTATAGCATTAGTGCAAAACCAAGCAGCAAAAAGCTTTTCACATACCGGCGGCTTCCAAGTCGCGGAGAAGTCCCACTTAAATGAAACATTTTGAGAATTAATGTCTCATCTCTTTTTGTGACACTTAATGTCCCTATGGTTGCACTGCTTTCACAATGAAGATCAGGTATATTTTTTATACTTTGAAAGTATCCCTCTATTCCAATCAACAAAAGAAAATATAAATCGAAGCAATTTGTTTTTGGTGACCTTGCGCAAAGCGACTGGTAGAGATTGTACCAAACTTTTTCGTTTGCCATTGCTTGTTTGCCAGCAAGGAGAAGCAATTGGGAATATAAGCTGTGCCAACCTTGAATCTCTGAATTAATGTTGTCAATCTTTTGTATGTGATTCTCACCCTGAAGCATTGCATGAGCTTGAGGCGTCCAATGTAACTCGAAGTCCCAAACCATATAGTACTTCAATAAGCAGTGATCAATTTCGCATACTATTTTTTGACAGTTGCTATTTGCTAGTGTACAAAAATGATTTGGCTGGTGTCTGAGAAACAACTTGATGACAAAACCAGACCTTCAAGTCCAAAGTACGAACTATCCTGTCTTTTGCATTGTCTCAAGGGCATCCCATGTACATGCATGTTGGCAATAGTGTGGCTCGATAACCATCGTCGAAGGTGATCAAGTTGTTTGATGATTTAGCTCTCCATCAGATGTAGAAGAAATTTCCTGTTTACATAAGATAATAATATCAACATAGTATATGATTTTACGTCTCTTGTTAGTTAAGGCAAACCAACTTCACAATTTGAGTTACATGGGAACAGTGTAGCTAGTTTCATACACATTCTGATTTCAAGACACCTTGAACATTTTGGTCTAATTGAGACATTCACTTAAGAAACATACAAACTCCATCGATAAATATACTCGGCTACAATCAGAATAAGATTTTTAACGGCTATGGATATATAGAAGTTCCAAATTGTAACTGAGTCCATCCTTTGCCATGGTAACATGGACTCAAAGAAACTAAGAAAAATCTTCAAACATCGACTCTGATCCAGCCTTTCTAGGCAACTTTAGACCCAAAGAGCTCGTCAGTACTGGTTCACCGAGAGAAGCCATTTATTTATGACTGTTTAGCTGATTTAAAAGCTAGATATTTCATCATAACTCAGCCAACAAGGTTTGGTACTTCAGTATCTTATTCACAATAGCAATAGGTAACTTCCAAAGAATCATAATCATTCAGTGTCATACAACTCACCCTAATTTAGGAAAATTTTGCAGTTAAAATATCCACATCTAGAAATAGATTCAGCTTAAAATATTAAGACGCCTTCGTAGAAATCTAAAGAGATCAAGTATAATAACTTAATGGAACTAATGTACATAAAATATTGTAGCTGAATAACATTTGAAAAATGAGGACAAAGTTTGATGCTCAAGTTTAATAACAAAACTGAGCATTTAAATAAAGTCAGAAGACGCAAGAAGCTTCCAATCCATTCCTAAATAAATGAAGTATCTCTCTAGATGAAAAAGAGCGAAGTAGAAAAGACATTTTACTCAAGGAGCAACTCCAATTCGACCAGCAACTTGGTCTAGGTCACGCCTTCCACTTGATGTAATGACCCTTCCTCTGTTGTAAGAAAACACAAGCCAATATATAAATGATAAAGAATGAGGCCAACTATGTGCTCCAAACTATTTACCAATGATATAGCCACGAAACACAAAGTTACAACATATTTACAATCAAACACTATAATAACGTACCCCTTTGCATCAACATCAACAATATTCATTTTCTGCAACTGCTGAAGAATGTGACGGGCAATTGAGCCACTGCTCTCGCAAAAATGAGGAGGACGACTTCCATTCCTCTTGCTTCCACCATAAATTCTCTTAAATGCTCCAACTCCAAGACCTCCCCTCAAATATACTTTCCTAGCCATAGAGGCTATTCACAAACAAATCCAACTAACTGTTACATAAACATTTACCAAACAATAGATATTTTCACATGTATACAAAAATGCTCGCGGGAATACCAGCTCGGATGTAATACCAATCAGCGTCATAAGGAGCAAGCTCCTTGAATGTAGCTGTCTTCACAATATCAGTCCACGGCGGAAGCTCAATCTATCAATCCACAGTAAATAACACTAATTCAGATCCTATTCAATGTGAAAACTACACATGAAATTCGATCAAAGAAAAAGAAAGCGCATTCAACTCTACATCAAATTTAACAACACTAATCAATTGAGCTGAAACTAAACACAAATTATAAAACAAAATCAACCGCATCAAACATCGATTTCAGATAAAATCAACCAAGCTGTACCTTGCCGGAACGCTTCAGATGAGCGGCGTAGGCCTTAACAAACTCGTGCGGTGATACATCCTTCACAGTCTTCCCACCTTCCATAGCGTCGTCAGAAATCTAGTCAAGTCGGTCAACGCCTGCTACACTTGGATTCCGATTTCGAGCGTAGTTATGTTTATGTATTTCAGCTCCCTAATCTAGGGTTTCCGCAAACACAATTGGGCCGGGAGAACCATTCCAGGCCCATTAACACCCTTCATCACTTCACGAAAACGCCGTCGTTTCGTCCGCGAAAAGGTCAACAATCCGATAAAATCGAATCGTCTTCTTCGACTCTTCTCGTTCGCTTCATCTCAACTCATCGTCGCCACCGCAACAATCAGAAACAAGCGGCTGCGGGACGCAATTTGTCATGGCGGTGAATCGCCTGTTACACCTTGCCAGACGCTCTCGTAACCTCTCGCCTTCTTTTCTATCACGTGTAGCTAGATCTGTATCATCTTCCTCCGCCGTTGCCGTCGAAAATGCCTCCAGTACAACACTTCCATCTCCTCCGCCTCCAGATCGGATGATCTACGATCGACTCGCTGAACAGATGAAATCAAAGATCAAGAGGCTCGAGAATCCTGACCCTAGGTTCCTTAAATACGCATCGCCTCATCCTGTTCTCACTGACCACACTAGCATCTTATCTGCTCCGGAAACAAGGATTACTACTCTTCCGAATGGACTGAGAATTGCTACTGAGTCTAATTTGGCTGCTAAAACTGCGACTGTTGGAGTTTGGATTGATGCTGGGTCGAGATTTGAGACGGAGGAGACTAATGGGACTGCACACTTTTTGGAGCATATGATATTTAAGGGGACTGAGAGGAGGAATGCTAGGCAGTTGGAGGAAGAGATTGAGAACATGGGTGGTCATTTGAATGCGTATACTTCGAGGGAACAGACTACTTATTACGCCAAGGTGTTGGATAAGGATGTTGGCAAGGCACTTGATATATTGTCTGATATCTTGCAGAACTCCAAATTTGATGAGGAAAGGATTAGGCGTGAGCGAGATGTTATCTTGCGCGAAATGGAGGAGGTACAACATAGCAAATTGTGCCTTTCTTATTCTGTTCATACAGTGACTCTGGTAGCTTGCCTAGATTTTTAAAATTCTATTTTTTGCAGAATCACTCTGTTTATTTGTGTGAACCTGCATAGGAATCAGTGTCTTCAAACACCACTATTACATAGTTCCATTTTGACCACTTTATTGCGTTTTTGGTTCTAAATGTGAGAGTTCTAATAAGGCATGTTGCGTGACAGTCTGACAGTAATATAAAGAAGTCTTTTCATGTCTTTTAGCCAGATCAGGTTTTTTCATGACATCACTTGTCTCCACTCTTATCTCTTTATTACATTTTTTGAGGATTGTGGAACACGTCCACATTTCCTAAATATAGTAGGATTAGTTGTGTTATTTATCATCAAGCTAAAATATGTGTGGTGTTTCAATGTTATAACACTTGACCTAATATTAACAGTAGGCTTGTCTTTGTTACACCAACAATATCGGAGTAAGCAACACATCTGGCACTGTTTTAATTCTCTCTGGATGTTGATTGACAGGCTGAACTTGACTTATCATTTTACCATGTACATGTATTGTGTTTCATTTTCACGACAGTTGTAATTTTCTTTATTCACTTGTCTAATGTAGGTAGAGGGGCAGACTGAGGAAGTCATTTTCGATCATTTGCACGCAACTGCCTTTCAATACACGCCTCTTGGCAGAACTATTCTTGGACCTGCTCAGAATATTAAGACTATTACCAAGGCTCACCTTGAGAACTACATCAAAACTCACTATACAGCTCCAAGGATGGTATAAGTTGAATGTTTAATTGTGTGCAAAAGGCTGATAGAATACTTCATGCCATTCATAACTTTATAGTAAATTGACTGTTATGCCTTCATTGCAGGTAATATCTGCCTCTGGAAATGTAAAGCATGAGGATATTGTTGAGCAAGTCAAAAAACTTTTCACCAAGCTTTCTGATGATCCGACTACAGCCCAACAATTAGCTGCAAAAGAGCCAGCAGCGTTTACTGGTTCAGAGGTACGGCTTTGGTGATTACAAATCTGTTCAAATTTTTTTGGTTTTGTAAAGATCAACTAATATTTTGTATATTAAGGTGATTGAGACAATGTGATGCCTATAACCTTGAACATCTGTCGTTTCAGGTTAGAATGGTTGACGATGATGTTCCTCTGGCCCAGTTTGCTGTTGCATTTGAAGGTGCATCGTGGACTGATCCTGATTCCATTGCTCTGATGGTCATTCAGACCATGTTAGGCTCATGGAACAAAAATACTGGAGGAGGCAAGCATATGGGGTAAGTTTCCCACCTCAAGATTAATATACTTATGATTAAGACTTAAGAACACATGTTGACTGTCGAGCCATTCATTTCTACGTGCAGATCTGAGCTAGCTCAAAGGGTTGCAATAAATGAAATTGCTGAGAGTGTGATGGCTTTCAATACTAACTACAAAGACACTGGTCTTTTTGGTGTGTATGCAGTTGCCAAGGTTTGTTTTTTATTCTATTAATCCCGCTTAACGGATCTCTTGTAGTTGTATTATGAATTATGTTCAACATAACTCGATACTATTTGACTATTCACTATAGCTGTACCAAATTAGTGTGTTAAGAATAAAGATGACATTTTCACTCTGACGATTTCCCACTTTGGTTGTATTTACAATTTCCTGCAGGCTGATTGCTTAGATGATTTGGCTTTCGTTATCATGAAAGAGATTAGCAAGCTATCTTACCGTGTCTCGGAAGCAGATGTTACACGCGCACGCAACCAGGTATTTTTCCTGTTATTGGATTTATACGAAAACTATTGTTATGTAATATCTGATTGTCCTTCGATCGTTTAACTCAATGAAAGAAACAGTTGAAAAGTAACCAGCAATGAATGCATTATGATGATGGTGTTGTTACTTCAAATTTGTTTGTTTCAGTTGAAATCTTCACTCCTGCTTCATATAGACGGAACAAGTCCTACAGCTGAGGATATTGGACGCCAGGTATGCATGCTACTATTCAATTGTATCTTGGAATATGGTACATTATTTTCCATAATAATTTGTCTGATTAGTTGTTGAGAAAATCAGGAGGAATGGTGAAGATATATACAGTATACCGTAAACTCTTCTTCGAATGGTGCATGTGCACATATAGGGTTCGGAAAGAAAATATATTTTTGATTGCAAGTGTGTAGTTGAATTTTTGGTTTGCTGTTTATTTGTGAAAGTTGTTACATATGAAGATACTAAAATATCTAGCCTCAGATGAGAACTGTGTATTTAATATCATTTGTATGTGCATTCAGCTGCTGACTTATGGCCGAAGAATCCCATCTGCTGAACTATTTGCAAGGATTGATGCTGTTGATGCAAGCACCATCAAGCGTGTTGCCAATCGATTTATATTCGACAAGGTCGGTCTCTGACAAACATCATTATCGAATTATAAGACACATCATTTTGCAACTCCCATCTGACTTGAAATTGTTTCAGGATCTTGCAATTGCTGCTATGGGACCTATCCAGAAGTTGCCTGACTACAACTGGTTCAGACGCAGAACCTACTTGCTCCGTTACTAAATGTAGTGCTACTTGATTGCCTCTGGTTCAGGCATAGGAACCTAAAAGGACAAATCTACTCTCTCCATGTTTCGGTTGCTCCTAAAGTTTATAAGGAAGCACATTTTGATTTTGTTACCTCTATTTATTGTACCATTGTGAGATACGATATTCAAATAAATTAAGCTTGTCGGCTGTTGAGATACTAAAAGAAATTGCATTTCAAAGCCATTACATAGATTTTGTAGAGAAGACCTATTTTCAAGTTAGTGGCTGTTGTTAAACCTGCAGATCAAGAAACCTGATCATTAGCGACCGATTTTAATTGACAAGATTGATATACTCCCTCCGTCTCATTATGAGTGTTCCATTTTCTTTTTGGATGTCCCAAAATGATCTTCCCATTTCTAAAATAGAAACTTTTTTACCTATACATTTACACTCTCTTTCATACTTTTTATCCCACTCATTCTCTTTCTTACTTTTTATTTCACATTTTTCAATTTTCTTAAAAACCGTGAAAGTTCTCAAATGGGTCACTCAAATTGGGACGGAGGGAGTACTAATTAATTTGGAGTAATTTGCATTTGTGGGGCGTTTCTATTTTAAATTTTGTTTGTTAAATTATTATTAACAACCAATTAAAATGATTGGTCACATATAAATATTTGTTTGTTTCCTTTGACTATTTTCCTACAAACAACGTAGGAGAATATTAATTTGAGTCAAAGTTTGACGGGTAAGTTTTACATGTATAGCTGTTACCAACAACTAAATTATGGAGTTATCCTAACAATTTGCTTTTTTAAAGCTCAAAATTAAACAGTGTGATGAAATAACAACATTTAATATTCACTAATTCTGCATCATCATATTAGATAACTAATTTAGCTGTACACTATTCCGAAGAACGAAAGTCCATTAGGTCAAAGAATGCCGGCGATAACTAAAATAAACTTTTCAAGTTGACTGATTATTTATCGGATAGCAATGCTTTCGACAACGATCACGTAAATTTTCAAGCCAGAATACTTCGAACCCCGCACCAAATGTAAAAGTTACTGCATCTATACGATGTCTTGTTGATGTTTCATCTCTCAATTTCAACAAATGCATCACAAATTTCGATCAGATGGAGCAACAACACTTCATAACTTTATAAAACTATATATTTTTAATAAAATGTTCATCCAAATTATGTAAAATTATAATAAACAATTTAAAAATGACATCATTTTGATGTTCGCAATAAATAAATGCGTGCACCGAATCCACTCCATGCATCACAGATCACACCCTCGCTACTCTAACTTCTTGACTTTTCTTTTTTCGTGCAGGAAACTGACTTCAATAATGTCTTCTTGCTCGAGGATTGAAAAGTCAAAGTCAAAGTCAATGTCCAATCCTTAAAAAATCCAATCAGCACGACACAACCTTATATCATATTCATATACGCGCACAAATCAACGAGTCAAGATCCCTTCATAAATCAACTCTACGAGGTTCAAATCGAAGTTAAAGCTGAAGCTGAAGATCCGCAATTAAGGTGCGCACGCTGCTGTTCAATCTCAAGCATATGATACTGATAAGCTAGGGTTTTCAGCTTCCTTGTTACAATTTCACTATGGAGGATGTCAAGTGTGTGATTTCAGATCCAAACGGAGAGCAAGATTTAATCGCTGCCGTACATCATCTTGTCCAAGCCCTAGCCGCTAAGAAGACCTTCACTGACATTGAGAGAAAGTTACTTGCACAAATTGGTGCCCAACTCACCAGCCTTGCAATTACACAAGAGCCTGAGTTTGTTAAGGATGTTGGAGATGTACCTGAGGAAGAAGATTATGTTGAAACGAGGTTTAATGAGATTGAGATTAAGATTAGGAATTGGGAGACCGATCAGTCTATGATATGGGATTGCGGCGAAGAGGAAGTTTCTATGTATTTGAATTGTGTTAACGAGACGCGTGGGATTATTTTGAATTTGGAGAGTCAGGATGTTAGGGATGACGAGCTTTTGAGGAGAGGGTATGATATTCTTCAAATGGCTATGGCGAGGTTGGAGGACGAGTTTAAACATTTGCTTGTTGTTAATAGGTTGCCGTTTGAGGTTGAAGCTGTTGTGTCGTTTAGGTCTAGTGAAGATGATATTAATGCAGATGATAGTTTTATGAATTCTTTTGAGGAGGATTCTAAAGAGTTTGTGGTGCAAGAGAATTCAGCGCGTTGTTCTCAGGAGTATAGCGTTGACTTGGTCAATCCTGATGTGATACCTGACCTTAGATTGATTGCAAGTTTGATGGTGAGCTCGGACTATCATCATGAGTGTACTAATGCTTACATTTCGCTGCGCAAGGAAGCAATGGAAGAGTGTTTGCTTAATCTTGAAATTGAGAAGTTGAGTATTGATGATGTGTTGAAGATGGAATGGGATAGCTTGAGCTGCAAAATTAGAAGATGGATATGGGCTATGAAAGTTTTTGTCCTGCACTATCTCGCAAGAGAGAAGTATCTGAGCCAGCAAATATTTGGTGATGATGGACCGACAAGTATTAATTGTTTTATTGAGTCATCCAAGGTATCGCTTTTACAGCTGCTTAATTTTGGCGACGCGGTAGCCATAGGTCCACACGAGCCAGATAAGCTTTTTCGGGTATTGGACATGTATGAGGTTTTGACAGATCTTGTTCCTGGGATTGATACTCTGTTTGATGCTGAGGGTGGTTCTTCGGTGACGACAGAGTGTCATGAGGTATTAGTCAGACTTGGTGACTGTGTGAGAGCCACAACGGTGGAATTCGAGAATGCTATTGCCACCAATGTATCAACAGTGCCTTTTGCAGGAGGTGGAATTCATCATCTCACCAAGTATGTGATGAATTACATCAGACTGCTCATTGATTATAGCGCAATCCTCAACCTGTTGTTGAATGATTATTACGGTGAGAATGTAATCTCGCTTCCTGAAAAAGCTCTGAGCATGGAACAGGATAATGACAATAACTCCTCCCTTTCATCCTTACCCATGGCTATCTACTTTCGATCTGTCAGCGATATACTTGAAACCAAGCTCAGTGAGAAATCCATGCTATACAAAGACGCGGCCCTTCGACACTTTTTCATGATGAATAATATACAGTACATGTCTAAGAAGGTAATGAATAGTGAGTTGAGATCTCATTTCGGAGACGAATGGATTCGAAAGCACAATTGGAAGTACCAACAGGAAGCCATGAACTATGCGAGAGCAAGTTGGAGCCCAATCATTTCATTGCTTAAGGACGATGGACTTCATCATCCAGGGTCCAAGTCGGTATCAAAAACCCTTTTAAAAGAGAGGTTCCGTAATTTCAACCTTGCTTTTGAAGATATATACAAGGCTCAGACTTCTTGGGTTATATCTGATTTGCAACTTGGAAAGGACCTTAGACTCTCGACATCCCAAAAAGTAATCCAAGCTTACCGTGCGTTTTATGGTAGGCATGTGAGTGAGATAAATGAGAAGCACATCAAGTACCATGCAGACGATTTAGAAGAACTCTTAATGGATCTATTCGAGGGTTCACAGAAATCACTGCAGAGCAGCCATAGAAGATGAGTGTGGGCACTATTCCTTAAAAATAGCATCTATAACTCATCATTGTAAGATCTGTATACGTTTGTCTGAATTCATATTACACTTGAAAATGCTTACTCCATACTTTGCATCTCTAATTTGAAATTTGATGGCAAATGTGCTTGAATGGTTTCAAGTCAAGTTGACCTGCAATATGTGGTCTTACATCATCCTCCAAGGTCTATGTTTTGTTGACAATTGACATGGTCTATCTCTCGTGCTTGACTTTGCACTTGGTCCTCCGGATTTTACATGTCTGACATTATTAAATAAAGATAATTACGAAAAACCACCCTCATAATATGGCGTTTTTCACGGAACCACCCTTATAATGTGATATTACATTAAATCACCTCTTTTTATCATTCCGTTATCATTTAACCACCTCGACACTATTCCGTCAAATATTCCGTTAAATATTTTTAAATTTGAATATAATAGTATTATTTCTATTATAATATACCACCCGTGTAATAAATAAATTTTCACTCCACCGCCACTATAATTATTTCCGTTATCACTTCACCCCCTCTGTTAACGAAGAGGTGGTTAAATGATAACAGAGTAGAGAAAGAGGTGGTTTACTGTAATATCACATTATAAGGGTGGTGCCGTGAAAAATCCCCTATTATGAGGGTGGTTTTTCGTAATTAACCCTATTAAATATCCCAACTGTCAAGCAGTTATATGTTTGTTGTGCACAGTTCCTGAGGATGTTTTTGGTTGGGAATTTGTTGGTTGAGCAACAAGGAGCCATACAGGATTTCAGGACACACTATGGGTAGACTATTTGTGGCTGTGATAGGTCTTTCATATAACTAGTAGCTTTGTTCACATACTGAAGGGAATTCTTGTTAGTAAACGCAGCAGAATTTAAAATTTTACAAGAATTACATGCAACTAATGTCAAATCACAATTATGAACAAATGAACAAAGATGTTCATACCTTTGTTTCTTGTTTTCAAACAAGAAATACTTGTAGATTTTGCGCAGCAAGTTAGACTCCAAGCTAGAAGCCCTCCTCAGTATCCACCGAGAAATTAATTAAAAAACCGAACTTTCTTCTTGCAAGAGAATACTAATTCGGGTGTTTCTTAATTTCTATTCACTAATAGAAATTGCAATATATTCTGATATTTCTGGTTTCTCAACACATGAGAGGTTTTATTTCAAGTTGTTTATCAAATAAATTTAGAGAGTCTATTTATAAAACACAAGTCCAGGTTTTTAGTGGACAAAAATTGACCGTTAGATTATCACGTTTTTCAACTATGATTCAATCAGATTTGGAACGTGATGACGTGCAGTATTTTTGTACCTCAAAGTCAGTGACTAAGAGATTCCAAATGCAATTCAAAAATAATTTATAAACCGAAGTATTCGGGTCGTCCAAGGAGCAAACTTAAACTTGTGCACTATATAAGATTTAGCTTTAATCTAGCTAACTCAAAATCAATATATATTTGTTTTGTTTTTCGGAGGATAGATAGTACGAGTATTCAAAGTAGATACAACCCAATAAAAAAGATTTCAAAGTCCAACTTTCCTAGTCTAATGCATCAAAACAATAATCATAAGAGTAATATGATGAAATGTCTAATGATTCGGAGTTGACTATTAAATCACTACTCAAAACAAGATTTCGCCAAGTTTAAGTATTGGTTTCATAAATTCAAGTCTCACTCTTCCGATTTGTTGACTTGCTCGATACAATCACATCCGTTATGGTGATTAATGTGAAAGCTCGGATAAAGCAAAAGCCTACTCTTCTAATCTCTAATACTGCTTCCGTAGTCACTAAAAAATTAGATAGCCTTACTCAATGATTACTCTAAATTCCTATTTTCCGATATGAAACCTAGAGCAAATTATGTTCATATTGGCATTTTATCAAACATCTTGCATGCATCGTTATCAAAATATGAGTATGAACACAAATCATCTAACAAATCATTCCGTCCGTCATCTAAATCCCAAAAAAGATGTTTTTATTGTGTAGGTTAAAAAAAAGTCGGTATGCTCCGTACCGTACTGATCATACCGATGCATCGTGAAAATGTTGAACTTTCTGATTAAATTCATCTCGGTACAGTAGGTAGGGTACAGAGCATACCGAGTCAATCTGGTGAAGCTCGACTTTCTGCCCAAATTCAGCTCGGTACACTGGGTAGAGTACCGAGCATATCGAGTTGACTTGTGTTTTGTCTTCACACGCAATTTTGACTCTTTAAACCTTGGATTATAACTTTGATATAAACTAGTGAGTTGTAGAGTATTGAATCAGCTTTCTAGTGATATATATCTTGTTTCATTTGAACTTCATATGAAATCTGTACAAGCTGTTGAAGGCACGGAGGTCAAGCTGTCCAGGTTGTAATTCTACTGAATTCTTCACTTATTTGAACCATTTTTCCTCCATAACGCATCAAATCTTATATTATGATAAATGAACTCTTAATCACAAATAAATAGATCAAATAACAATAATAATTCGAGCAACATACAAAATTCATAAGATATGAAGCAAATAATCGATCGAAATATCGACCGATCACGTGACACATGAATAGAATTTTTAGATCTTTCTCTTATCTTTCCAACTATATATTACTCAGTCAAATCCAACATCTTATGTGAAAGTTATGATTAAAATACGAAATGTGTGCAGTAGTTCCGCAACAACTTACATAACAACTTATACCACGTCTTTCGATATTATCCGTTTCTTATTTGACTCAAACTACTGAACAAAAAATCTGCATTTTTCTTTCCTCTTTTTATACATGTATAGCACGTCAAAAAGGGTTGTTGAATCGTGTATATCAAGTTCTATCATAATTTAGACCATGATACAATTTTATTTTAACTTAACTTAAAACATAAACATTATAGATACTTCTAATATCTATCTATACATGTAAAGAACATAGGAAATGGATTTCATATGACTGAATATGAATATTATAGCAAAATGTGATTAGCAATCAATTTTACTAACATTGTCACCCATATAATCAATCATACAAGGGATAATTATGAAAAACCACCCTCATAATAGGGTGTTTTTCACGGAACCACCCTTATAATGTGATATTACAGTAAACCACCTCTTTTTATCATTCCGTTATCATTTAACCACCTCGACACTATTCCGTCAAGTATTCCGTTAAGTATTTTAAAATTTGAATATAATAGTATTATTTTTATTATAATACACCACCTGTAAAATAAATAAATTTTCACTTGACCACCTCTATAATCATTTCCATTATCACTTCACCACCTCTGTTAACAGAGAGGTGGTTAAATGATAACGGAGTAGAGAAAGAGGTGGTTTACTGTAAAATCACATTATAAGGGTGGTGCCGTGAAAACCCCATATTATGAGGGTGGTTTTTCGTAATTAACCCATCATACAATTCAAACTCTATGTATACTGATCATAATTATAGTTAATCTTATCAACATATGTATCTCTCAATCTTAGTAAAGAAACCAATTTATTTTCATGTCACACATGTCAAATAAATTAAGAAACATTTGTAATTAATTTCTCATAGGTGTGACGTGATGTGATTTTTATTATTTAGCAATGAAATTCAAACTCTTTTAAATTTCATAAACTACAAGTGGCACCTAGCAATGTGCATTGTAGCTACCCAAAATAATACAAATGATAAATTTCTGTGTATATCATTATCCCAAACGCAACAGTTGCTCCGTGTCAAATTCTATGTCTCATGATATCATAAACTGATTCAGGGTAGGAATGTGTCATCCCTGTGAAATCAGTTTATTTCTTGATTCCAAATTATATAGTAATTATGATCAACTCTTTAATCATATGTGCACATACTCATATAATTCCTCAAGGGACATTGGTACTATTGACAATTGCTATTTATCCATATAAAAATATATTTTGAGATAAAATCTGATAAAAGCCAGTTACGGGCAGTTAGACTATATCCACAAATACATATTTTCACACGATAAAATAATTATCGCATACACTGGAATTCAAGACACTAGCAAAATTTAAATGACACTGATGAATGCATAAATGTACTAATATTTATGCGCAATTCCCATTTAGTTTTTGTTAGTTCTATAGTTGTTTGTGAGAATTTTGATACTTTTCATGTGATTTTCAGGTTATTTACATCTTTAGGATTCACGGAATAGCTTTGGAAGAATGAGCGCAAATGTCTAGTGCACCGTTGAAAAGTAATGAATTTTGGTCAAGTCAATCAAAAGTCAACTCAAGTCAACCGAATGTCAACTCAAGTCAACTTTGACTCGGTCAGCACGGTCAAACCCAAATTTTCAAAGCTATAAATACAAATCTCACATTCTAAAATTAACATCTTTAGAAATCATTCACATTCAAATCAAGACCAAAGATCAAGAGATTGAAGATGAGAGCTAGGATTTGAAGATCATCAACACCAAGACTAACATTTCTAAACTCTCAACTTTTACATGTGTGTGAACGTCACCATGTGTGAGTGATTCACTTGTGATTGGGGATCATATGGATCCCTTAGACTAGGATTGAGTTATGTACATTCTTTCCATGCATTTGAATGAAGTTTGGTTGTTTTCTTAATTGTTATAGTTACATGTTCATAATGATGCATGCTAAGTGTTTGACGAAATGCCTAAGTGTGTCAAAGTGAATGAAACTTCTAGGATTTGATGACGATTGATTCTTAGGATGTTTAGTAACTACTTCATTGTTGTTTTGAGAGTTAATTGTGCGCGAGAGCGACAATTACTCTTGACGATAGGTTAGGTTTGTGTTGAGTTCTTAGTGTCGCCCAATAGACCGAAAGGTTGAGGTTGAGTTACTTGAATTCCACATGGTTCAATAGACCGATGGGTTGAGAACCAATACCTTATAGCGCATCAATCACATTCCAAGGAAAGAACGAGAGTTGAACTTGGAATTTGATGCGTAACCTTAAGAGAACTAACTAAATGTAATTTGTGCATGTGAAATTGAATGTTTGATTCTCCTAAGTCCTAGGGGTGAAGTAGAATCCTTAGTCACATCTTTAATTTTCTTGTTAAAAACCAACCATCAAAACAAATCCCCCTAAACTTTTTATGTTAAGTGAATTTAGGTAACTCTTAGCTAGATAACTACAACCTCTTCCTTTGGGTTCGACCCTAGGTCACCTAGGTTATAAATATTGTTTGACTTGCGTGATTAGGATTAGTGTTTCACGAATACGCCTAAAATCGCGTCAAAATGGCGCCGTTGCCGGGGAAGAGTTCTTAGGATAGTTAGCTAGTTTAGTTTTTCTTTTTTTTGCTTAATTCACTTAGTTTTTCTTTTAGTTGTTGTAATTGCTTGTTTGAGTGTTAGCACTTGCTTGTTTTGTGATATTCTTCATCTACTAAGCTTTTCTTTTGATTGTTTTTTGGTGAATTGAAAGTCGGCGAGACTTAAGGCAAGGAAAGCGCAAGATCAACATTTTACTTCAACCATCAACATTCTCCCTCAACCACCTTCACTTTCTTACCACTAACAAATTCTCATATATCATGTGGAATGGACAAAGAGAATGTAGGATTTGTTGGAGCTTGAACCATGATGAAGTCTCTTGTCCAAGTAACCGAAGAGATAAGTATGGAGACTATCATAAAGAAATGGACTTCATGGGATACGATGAAGAAGATCAATATGTTCCTCATACCGACTTCCAAACCTTTAGGAACACCAAATCCCATGCAATGCTCCATGAAAACCCACTCTTTGCGGAATGCAATCCGCAAGAGTATGAGGAATGCCCTTCCCCCACCTATTCGCCTTTAAACTATGATGAAGACTACCAATGGCAAGATTTTCAAGAGCCAAACAAAGAATATGAGGATGAGCCACAACAAGTTCAAAATGAAAGAACCTCTATTCTTGCATTAATGACACAAGTGGCGGCCGACCAAGCTCAATTTCAAAAAGAAAATCAACTCAAGCTAGAAAAGATGGAACAAATGTTTGAAAAAAGATTGGATGAACTTCAAGAGCATAGCATGATGCTTGAAAGACAACTAATGCAACGAGCAATTTCCAAGGGGAGCTTTCATCACAGTCGAATGAAGAACATATTGAGTTATCTAAAGTCATTACCCTCATGAGCGAAGAATACCTAGAGGAGCCTCAACTAGCCTCAAAGGAGTCATTTCGACACATTGAAGTTCTTGAAGTTGATTTAGCTAAGGAGCCTGATAGAGCACTTTTGCATGCTGTTTTAAGTCCTTTACACTGCTTAGATTCTAACATATTTAAGTATAAGATTACGCTTTTGGTGTAGTTTTGTATCTCAGGTTAATTGAAAGAGTTAGAACAAAAGTGCAACAAGAAGGCTGAATCTCAGAGCAAAAGACAGCAAAGTTGATGAGAGCCAAAGACCAACGAGCGCGCGAGTATGGGTCGCGCAAGATCAGAGGAGAACGATGATGTCAGCAATCAGCGAAATATCCGGAGCGATGACGTCATCACGCGCTAAGAATATTTCTAAGTCTAGAATTTAGAGATAAAGATATTTCCAAGGCTGATTTTTAGTGATAAGGATATATTCTCTTGCCTAATTATTCGTGAAAACCCTAGGAGGCAAGAGTATAAATATGCAGCTACCAGAAAAACTCCAGACATGTACATATTAGCGTAGAAGAGGAGCTCAGAGCGGATTAGAAGGGCAGATCGGAAATCTGCCGGCGCAAGACTGAGACGCGCACTGACGACGCGCGCACCAGGCTATAGAATTTCTACTTGTTGTTTTCATATGAATTTTGAGATGAATATGTTCAGCATGTCTAGCTAACTTTCTGAGATGAATATGTTCAGCATGTCTAGCTAACTTTCTGAATTCAATTTAGACTTTAATCTATGAATTATATATTTTGAGGTTTTATTCTTAATGCATGACCTGTTTAGTATTATTACTCCGAGCAAACTTACATGATAACTAGTTTAGATAGTTAGGCGAAGCCTTTACCCACAGACCTAATTATAGACTCTATTATCTATCGTTAAACTATCAGAGGTACGTTACAGTGAATGATAGGAGGAGCACTAGAATAGTTAATCACTACCTTTACCGGATTCGTGGTTAATTAGACTAGGTTGGGTAGTAATATCATATAGACTTTTACCGGAATATATGTGTAAGTTATTAAGCCTTTACCGGACCTTAACTTGCGTGAACAATCTGTCATAGATCCTTAGAAAAACCACTAATAAACATAGAAGTTCATAGAGATAAGTCTAAGCTGAGCTCATCTCGTATTCATAGTTTACACCTTGTATTCATTCTATGCGCTAGTAGTATACTCACGCTCCTGTTTTCTGTCTTTTGCTTGTTTAACTCACAAACCCCAATCTTAGTTGTAGATCAAAAGACGACTTCTCACCGTTCCCTGTGGATTCGACCCCAGCTTGCCAATACTATACTAGTAGGAGAGTCGGGACAAATTTGCAGCACTCAACGACGTGCTCGTCAGAGCCTTTCGCGCCTATATTGATCTTCGATTGGGGAAATGAGCAAAATAAAGAATACATCATTGAAAATATAGAAATCCCCAAGAAGAGAAGAAGGAAAAGAAAATGGAAAAGAAGAAAGCGCAAAGGTCCTAGAGCAAGGAGCAAAAACAAAAAGGCTAAGGAATTACCCAAGGTGAGGGATTGCCCTAATGGAGGCAAAGCAAAGATTGCAAATGGCGATAGTTCAAAGCCTCCAACTAATGAAAAGCTTCAAGTGTCGCGTACTAAATCTTTACAAATTCCTAAGCGTGGCGACCCTACTCGCGTGAAGATATCTTGAACATGATTATTCGCACCACTTAGGAAGGGATCCTAGCAAAGGACTTCCTAAGTGTGTTTCTTGGGATGAAAAGCCTCGGCTTCGTCTTAGCCAAGACGTTAAACTAGGCTAGTAAGTATCTTGTTCCCTTATTCAATGCAAGAATGTGTGATGAATGTGAAAATGTCATAGTATGTTCATGTAGTTTGTTATTCATGTTTCTGAGTCTTTTTGCGCTTAAATGCACTTAGTTCACCCTTAAATTGTGTGTTTTGACATGTTAAGATCGAATACGCCTTGAAAATCGCGCGTCAGACACTAACACAATCCATATTAAATGTTTTACTTTTGGTCACGTCAAATACCTTGATCAATTGTCAAGTATTCATTTGATTAAATTGACAACATCTTGTCATATGATCTGTAGAACATGATAATCAAAGAAACCAAATGCTAATGTTTAATTGATAATTAATGTTCCTCTTTAGAATATTTCTCAAATCATTTTATAGAGCTCTACAATTACAAATCCTCAACTTGAATTATCTATAAGCAAGAAATATCCAAGGAACAAAATGATAATTATATCATTTACTACATGAACATAAGTAAGAGAACAATCACAAATTAATTGACATTTAGATTACTTTACTAACACATATGTGTTAATATGAGAAGGTGAATGTAGCTTCAAAAGAAACCGTCAATTTAACCCTCTATGCATAAATGATGTGTTGAGTCCGGTTGGCTTTGCCAACTTCACACGTATAAATCCAAGCATTTCAATAGGTTATATCATATGTATTATTTGAGGTTACATCCATTAGGATAACAGAAACATGCAAACACAACATCAAAGGCGAATTGAAAAAAAATAACATCAAAACTCAAAAAGGAAGAATGCAATGCAAGACGCCACTCAGGCACCTTCTTCTTAGTTGACGACAGAACATTTCTTTCTTATTTGGCCGTTTCTTCCTGTTAGAACACCAATGTTTCCCATTTTGATCATAGATTTTCCAAAATCATGTACGAAATCAGCACCGCGGAGAAGTGATTGGCGTTTGACATAATTTCTCGTGTATGGGTTGTTCATGAGTGCAGTGTCTGATTGAAGCAGACCTCTTCTATTAGCCACCATAGTGTAGTAATCTTCATCAAAACGTGTGGCAGTGCGATCAAATGGAACCGCAGAATCGGCTTTTTTAGGCTTGCATTTCGTCTTGAGTTGTGCAATAAAGTTGGAGTCCAGTGATGGATCAGTATCACCTTTACCAGTGAAGTTATAGAGACGATTTTCAAATGAGGAGCAATGAGCTATACCAAGAGTATGTCCACCTATAAATTGTAAAATAGTATCATTCAAATGAACATTTCAATAATGATACTTGAAAATATAGAACATAAGAAATAATAGGCAATGGATGAAAACCTGATAACACCACAAGATCTTTCACATTCAAACCCTTGGAGGAAAAACTTGTTATTAGTGATGATATGTTAGCGAAAAAAGGGGGAAGATTCATCAATGCATCTAAAGCAATGGATTTGGTCCCATCTCTTCTTCCGAGCGGAACTTGCCAGTATGGTCCATAAATCTATATACAAAGGAAATGAAGAATTATGGTATCAATCATAAATAAGCTTAAGGGATAATCTTACTTCAATATATTAAAGCTATGTATGTAACATACCAATGAAACCGCATCTCGCGCTACCAAAGTCAAGATATCCGCGCATGACACTATGTTAGGACATTTCTTTTCGAGTTCTTCCTTTACTGCATCAATAACATTGAACCCTCTAAGGCTAAGGTTGGGGATAGCGTCTTTCTCAGCTTTAACTCCCTTTGTCGAGTTCAAAAGGACCGAACCATCACAACCCTGTACAAATGACCAAATAACATGACATCTAAATACATCTTTGAAGTAGATATTTGAAAATAAGATTTATTTGCATGAAGACTTTACCCGAACAAAGCAATCATGGAAATGCATTCTCAATAGAGGGGCAGCAAGAGTTGTGTCATGCCAAATGAATTTAGCTGTAATTTTTTTGACGATAAGCTCCAGCTCCGGACACGACTTCTTGTAGAATCCTACACTCAAAGGTGAAGCAACCGCACAAGCGGCTACGAGGAGCTGAATGAGGAAAAAGGAGGAAAGAAGCTTATTGATCCCCATTTGAGTATTTCACACAGTTAGATTGAGAGTTGATGAAACTGAGTGAGTTTACCACCAGCTAGAATGCGTTATTTATAGTTGTGCTGCACTGCCATAATTCAACGGGATTTGACAATGTTAATGAAAACATAGTTGTGTGCACAACATGTTACAAATGAAGGGTCATGTATTCCTTTAAAAAAATACCATTTGGTAGTATTTTTCTAAGCAATTTGGATTATTAAATGGACGTGTGAAGCATTCAGTTTGGGTCTGACTTGGTAGAGTTTTTTATTTGAGTTTCAATCATATTTGACATGTCTGCAATTTTAAATCTCTAAAATGAAGTTACTTAGCACCATTGCATGCAAACGGCCATTGGGCCTTAACCATTGTTTAACAATATGACGAGCCCATTTGCATAAAAGAGAAGGATATTGATATACATTAGGAGTTTGGTTATGTAGATTCATTTTTTGGAGGATTCATTTTTATTGGTGGATTCGTGAATTCTACTTTGCATAAGTTAATTGTATTTTATCAATGACTGAGACTGCACCACGTCATTGCACATGTCATTTGTAATGTCATGTGCGAAACATATGCAACTCATATGTCTCATTAATGTGTTGCCACAATTTCGTGCATTGCTAAAATGCAATCAACGGATATAAAGTGAATTTCAAGAGTCCACCAAAAAAAGTTTGATCCATATGAATCATACTCTATATATTGGTATGGAATTAAGATTTTGTATTACCTAATAAGTTACACCAAGTTTTAAAAAGAGACAATTTTGAGCAATTTAAATGTCAATTTGAATTGAATTATTATAAGTTACAAAACAATGTCATTTTTTTTAAAACAATGTCATTTTACAACTTGCATTTATTTTGTCTTGCCGTCATTGTATACAATTATATTGTTAGAGTGAGTATCAAGACAAACATTAAGTAGATAGTGGGATATTATCTAAATAGTTTATTTTGATTAATATAATATTCGAAAGAATTCTAGAAGGACATATATATTTTGTAGGACGAAAGAATATCATCTCAAACGTTATTTTCAATTCATCCAACAATTGATATTAATAACCGTCAATCTTAACCGTCCGTATATTTTACAAGTTCAAACACCTTTTTCATTAATAATCAATTTAATCTAAACAGTTAGATCAATCAAAACCAACGGTTAAATAATGTCCTTATATTTTATCAAATTTAAATATCCATCTAGATCTTAACTCATATAATATTTAGGACTTAACATAATGAATTAGCTAAATAACAAATGGTTGAAATTCATATTTATCAATATAAATTGTCGTGCTAATAGAAAATAAATATTAATAAGACAAAAGTTTACTTGTTTTCCTGTAACCCTTGTCCATCATTGCTATGTAATATTATGACAAGTGCGGTAATTTTCTATTAGATGTTAAAATTAATTTGAAAGTTCAACAGAAGGAACTCATTTGCTTTTGAAATGACGACATTAGCACTTATTCAAAATTTAAAAGTATATTACTGTTTTCATATAAAACACTGAGGAACTGTCACCATTTACTCAACACTAAAAAATAAATAAACACAAAATAATCCATATTTTGTAGCTAGGTTTCGACCCGAGCACATCAAATTATAATACATATAATTTCATCCAGATATGTTAGGTTCTAATTAGGATGCATTCGGTTCCAATTTGGGTTCATTTTGCACATTTCCATCTTGTTAGATTCTATCTAAATCTAATAATGAGTTTTTGTAGTATTATTGTTGTTATAGAACTTGTCCCAACTGTTGTTTTGACAATTTGGGACAATGTGTCCGTATGTGTGGGGGAGTTATCTCAATTCCAACAAGTAGCAATCCACTACTGGTAAAGATCGAAAAATGAAGTACAAAATTGCAAGACTCTCTTTTCAATCCCCTTTGATCGCAGACTCATTTGAATGTGCAATGAACTTCTCTAGGTAGAGCTCCCGCTTTATAGATTAATAGCCTATGTTCTACCGAACGCTGCTTCGTCCTCTGTAGTATACTCCCAAACTATTGCCCCTTCCCAGACGACGAGGACAGATATGTGTCTATATCAGCTTTTGTGAAACGTCAACATTCAACAGGTTCTCCAGTTTTTGTGTCTGAGTACTAACTTGAGCTCTGATCACCAATGATGTGCTTCAATCAAGTAACCTTATAATCTCTTAGATATTGTTATCATGTAAGAGAATAAACTGACATTGATATATTTAAGTCCCATAAACCTCAAGTGTTTATTGAATATGAAACCTCTAAAAAAGCTCCTTCGTTGACCCCATTTGTTCCTTCTCCCCCACTCGTTCCTTTTCACATCCTCGACAATTTTGCAAAGAATTTAACATGTGATACCATGTTAAATCAAATGGTATTATCAATGAGTTGTATAATTAGTTCTTGTTTGTGTAATGTACCATTGTTCTCATGCTTTGAATGTGTGTTAGAAACTTTTAAATTTATGGGACAGCTGCTTATTCATTCTAAAATTTGATATCATTTAGTTGGAAATCTCTGTTTGTTGTATTTGATATGTTTTGGATACGTTGATGTTTGGAAATTCATGATTTTTATTGAAAGTGAAAGTTGTGTTATAATCAACTCTTACGTGACAGTGGTGTTTATTAATCTGCTAACTGATGTATTTATGTCAATTTGACTAAAACTTGATGTTTCAATTTCCAACCTAATGCACATATCTACACGTAGTGTAAATTGCTACAACTTAGTAATGTCATTAACAACTATCAAAAAAAAGTTTAACAAAAGTTAGACCAAACTACTGTCCTTGTAAGAATCAATTGTTGGCTATGCTGGAACTAATGTATGCCACAAATGATCAACTCAATACAGACTTCCTTGAATCTTTTTCACTATTTTCAAATTTAATATATGACACATTGATAACTAACCTTCTTAAAATGCATATAAGAACTTAAAAGATGATTATTGATCGATGGGATTAGTTCTAGAGAGACGATAAATATTTGTAAAACAGAAGGACTAAATCTTAACCGTTGATTAGATTAATCGGATGGTTGAGATTAAAATTGGTTTTTTTATAATTTGGTGGTTGGATTTGCAAAATACACGGGCGGTTGGAACTACGATTCTTAATGGACATGGTCCAAAATATTGTAGTGTATGGTTCTAGAACCATATAGTTTAAATATTTGGACCATATCAAAATTGACAATTTTATTCATTATTATATGCTAGGTCTAAGGAAATGTGCTATAGGGTTCATAAACTATTTGGTCGAATAGGATTTCAGTTCAACCGTTTTTCTTAGGCCTAGGACTTTATACCCGAAAAATCCGAACCCAACCCGCAAACCCGAACCCAACCCGCAAATCCAAAAAATTTTACGGGTTCGGGGCGGGTTGTAAACAAAAAATATAATTTTTAATTATACCCGAAACCGAATTATACTTTGCGGGTTGGGTATGGATTTAATATAATTTTTTTAATCAAACCCGCAAACCCGCATTATACCTGTAAATATATATATATATATATATTTATATTTTATTATAATATTTGATATACACATCATGTTTATTTTTTTCCTCAAATTATTATTTTCTATTAAGTCAAAGACTAAAGGAGTGTTTATGGGTCTTATTGTATGACTTTATTTCCTTGAAAGGGATTGGTACATAACAAGAGTTCGCAATGTAACTCTCACAGGCAATCGAAACACAATGTCGTCAGAAGACTACGTGTATGATAACTTTAATCATTGATGTGTAATGTAATCCTTTGAATAGTATGCAATTCAAATGATGCAATGAACAAAAGAAAATATATATATTGAAAAAATTAGGTACATCTATAGATCCATTTGTTATTTATTTATAATATTTATTTTGAAATTTGAAGTAGATGACCATTTAATTTTAAAGGATTTGATAAACCCGAAAGAACTCGAACCCATACCCAAAATATACGGGTCGGGTTTACATCGGGTTCGACATTAATTTCTCTAAACCCGAACCCGAATTTTTACTACGCGGGTCAGGTACGGGTTTAACTTTTTTATACAAAACTTGAAAAATCCCAGGCCTACGTTTTCTTTGAAATATGATTTGCATGGTCCAAAAAATTTGTGCTGTATGGTTCTAGAACCATCTTGTTCAATTTTTTGAACCATATCAAATTTTGACAATTTTATAGATTATTATACATAAAGTCCAAGAAATTTAATTGATGGTTCATAACTAGTTCAATTATTTAGACCATCACAGACTTTTAAAAAATCGTCCATAAAAATAGAGTTTCAAAGTTGTTGATTTGAATTTATATGGTCCAAATGATTGTGATACATGTAACTAGAACCATCTAGTTCAATTATTTGGACCATGTAAGATTTTGACAAATTTATCAATTATTACATACAAGGTCCAAGAAAATGTGATGTATGGTTCATACTATTTCAATTATTTGTACCATCATCGATTTTCACAAATTTATTCATAAATTTAGGAGTTCAAAGTTGTTTATTTTAATTTACATGGTTCAAATTGTTAATGAACATTTCTTCGGGTACAATTCCATCAGCGGTGATAACATTTGTGTTTCTGCAATCAGAATAGTATCAGGAGTTAACGGATAAAATAAAAAAATTTAATAAACAATTCGAACATGGAATTCAAGTTTTGTTCAACGAAAATATTAACAAGATTTATGAACCATATCATATAAACTTTGTACCATACATTTAAGATATTATTCAAAAAATATTAAACATGGTTCATGGACCATGTAAAGAAACTTTGTACCATGGTTAATGAACCATAACTAAAACCTGGTGAAAAGTAACTACTAAATGAAAAATGCAAATAAATCTAACTCGTCCATTTTGAAAAATTGTATGGTTATGATCTGAGGTTGAATTATAAATAATTAAAATATTCAAATAGTACAAAATAATCTATGATTCATAATTAGTTATTAGATTATTCATGAACCAGCAATAAGCAATTATAGAACCATGTGTTTCACTCAATTATAATTGAATGGAACATATGGTTCAACAATTGCTCATTGTTGGTTCTTTGAATCATAGTATAGTAAATAATGGGTCATATGTCATTTTGTAAGATTAATGTTTATTTTTTAATTATCATATAGTTAATTATATATAATGTTTTTTCAGAGGACTTACGATTCAATAAATTATTTGTTTGGTCATGAATCACAATAAGTTTTCTCCGAACCATGCAATATGTAATCCTGTTCTCAATAAGTTTTTCCTGAACCATGCAATATTAAAGAAATTATTAAATATTGTTAATGAGCCATAACTAAAACCTTTTTGTATCTTACCATTAAAGTGGTTCAAAATAACCGTTGTTTCCTTTACGCTATAGCACCTCTGGTGTTCTGCAATTGAATGTAAATTTTTGATTTTCAGACATCATATCAGAAAAATAACCAACCTTCAAAACATGACTAGATCGAAATAAGGGTGGTTGCAACATACATGCCATGAGACAACATGATTGGCATGTTATTGGGGTGAATGCTACCGCAATTCTGCGCCGGATCTGAGCTTCTGATGCGTAGTCGATGCTCTCTAATCAAAATTGGAATAGGTTAGGATTTTGAATTCTTATCCCTAATTAGTCGCCAACTGATTTGTCATATTTTTTTGTTCCTAAATTACCCCTAGAGATTTGATTTGAATATATTTATTCCCTAATTGTCAATTAATTAATTAATTTTTGTAATTAATCTGAATTGTTAATCTACATGTTTTAATGGTCTATATTAGTTTATATTGTATACACTTAATGCACTTTTTACTGGATCTCTACCCAAAAAATTAATATTAATTTCATCGAGTAAGGATCAGGTGAAAAACACCTTTTGGTTATAAAATACAAACATATCTCAACCGTTAAATATTTAGATCGAATGGCTATTAATTTGGGAGTCCAAATATAATTAATTGAAACATTAAATACGAGATTTTGATTTCAAAAACTCAGAAAGGGTAGATTAGTCCACAAAAAACCAAAAATCAGGCGGTTTTGATTTTTTTCCAAAAATCACGTTCTCCGTATAATTCTATCGGTGTTTATGGTTTCGTTAGGTAGTGAGGGTGGATATCGTCTGAGAGTTCCGTTGAGGGTTATGGTGGATATCGTTGGCTGCGCTTTAGAATTCCGTTGGGATGAGGGTGGACATCGTCTGAGGGTTCCGTTGGGGTGAGGGTGGATATCGTGTGAGGATAATGTCGGCTGTGGATATCGTCAGATGCAGCTGCGGTTTTGGGTTTCGTTTAGGATTCTGTTGGAGGTGAGGGGTTCGTAGAATTTGAGGGTGTGAAATCGGTTTTACCGGCGATGGTGAGGGTGCTCTGAACTGTGTGTCAATTGAGTGGTGAACCATGCAAGTTTCTCCTCACCTATGTTTCGAATTGATTTGTTTATGCAATCATTTTACAAATGCATAGCTGACAATGAGTACTTTTCGGTTTGTTTGTGTTGTTTCTCCATTAAATGCCTGGTTGTTTATGATGATGAACTAATTTACTTTACACTTGTTGCTGCATGTTTATTTTGAATGATTGCATTAGATTCATGAATCATAGTACAGTAAATCGTGAATCATGTTTGTAGACATACATGAGAATATTTTTGGTAGTACACGATTCATTAAATGATCCCATATGATTCATGAATCATACTGCATCAAATCATGAATCATATGTGGAATCGTGTATTATGTGTGAAATCATGATTCGTGAATCCTTTGTTGTTATATGTGAATCGTCCTTATTGTTATATATGATTCGTCTTTTGGTGTTATATATGATTGGTCTTTTGATGTATATCGTTTGAGAACATGATTCATCAATTGCTGTATTATGATTCATGAATCATATATATACAATGTATGAATCATAATGTATAACTGTACTGAAATAACTTTTTTGTGCAGACCTCAGTTTTTCCCCACTATTTGAAATGATTTGGAGGACATTAGAGAAAGCAAAGCGCGTGAAAGGATGCTCCCATGTGATTGGGATGAGAATGATAACACGAGAACTTTCATGTATTTTGATATTTTGAATTGTTAGAGATGATCTACTCTGGTTTGTCATTTTTCGTCTATCTCCCATATATCCAGTTTCTTTAGTTATTCACTAGAGCAATTATGATCGGGAAATTGATCCGGGGCGCACTTTTCCAAACCCAGAAAACAGAGGGAATTCTAGGACTTTTCCTCGGAACAAATACTTTTATGCATGCCAAAAGAGCAACGACCCATTTACTAGGGGTGTCTTCATAAATATTTGAGGTCCTAATTCTTTATACTTAGTAACCACACATTCTGATAGAGATTTTCATTTTTGCTATGTACTTTGGTGGATATGGTTGATGCTTTGATTAGTCCTCTTGTGGACCTCTGGAATGGATGCTTAGCATGAGTTGAGATAAACAAAATTGATTAGAATCCCAAACTGCCTGTCAAAGTCCAAAAACGACATCGTAGTTTTGATTCATGAAAATCAAAACTACATCGGTTTCATAAAATTTGGAATTGAATTTTAAAACTACATCGTTTGAGTTAATTCAAACTAAAATCAAATTGTTTTAAGGGAAAAGTTCCAGGATGACAAATAAGTATTTGTAAGATGGTGAGACACAATCTTGATCGTTGATTATTAATAATTCAGCGGATGAGATTTAAATAAAAAATAACCGTCAAATCCGACCGCCTGTGTTTTTTGTAAATTCAACCGCTCAATTAATTAATAATCAACTTTAATCTTAATCGTCAGATTAACAAATCAATGCTTAAGATTACGACATATCTTTATACAAATATTAATCCTATCCCTTATTTTTAATATAAATTTTTAAATTAGAATTAAATTTTTGGCTGCATAGCAATGAATATCTCTTGTTAAGGGTTCAAGTGAAACAAACAAATTTTAGTAGAACCGTGGGACATCATCTTGACCGTAGATTTTTATGTATTCAACGGTTATGATTTATATGAAAATAACCGCTTATTCTAAACCGCCATGCATTTTTTGCATATTAAGTTTTAAATTAATTAATAACCAAATTCAATCACAACCATGAGTTTACAAGACCAACGGTTATGAATACGTCCTACGGTCTTAAAATATTCATGTGTCTCACAAGATCCCATCCCCTCTTGTTGGATAGTTAAAAACATATTTGCCTAATGTATAAATCTAGAACAACGATAATTTAATGAGAACAAGATAACATATTTGCATGGTTCAGGAAAAACTTATTGAGAACAAAATTACATATTGCATGGTTCGGAGAAAACTTATTGTGATTCATGACCAAACAAATAATTTACTGAACCGTAAATCCTCTGAAAAAACATTACATATAATTAACTATATGATAATTAAAAAATAAACATTAATCTTACAAAATGATTCAAGAACCAACAATGAGCAATTGTTGAACCATATGTTTCAATTATTTATAATTAAATGAAACACATTGCTTAATAATTGCTTATTGTTGGTTCATGAATCATATAATAATTAATTATGAATCATAGATTATTTTGTACGATTAATATGTATTTTTTAAAATTTATCGTATAGTTAAGTGTTATAATTTTTTAGGCGATTCAAGGGTTGATGTAGCTGACTTGTGAGTGTAAGAAGCGTGGTCTAATTGGTTTTTAAAGTCATGGCGAGGTTTGGAGGTGTCATCGACGGTTAGAGATTATGTATTTTTGTATATGGATTTTTGAATTTTAATTTGAGAAACCAATCGTTTTGCTTATCTTGTGTAGAAGCCTACGCCCCAATCCACCGGAAACAACTCAGAACAACAATCTGCAACACCCCTGAAACAGACCTGAAGCAGTACTCAGTTACACAAGAGATTTATTCTAGTTTTCTAGCCACTCTCTGGGTGGCCAGACTAGTCCAGCAAACAGGAGTTTATTGATGTTTCAAGGAGGAGGAACCACGGAGATTACGGCAAACCTCTAGCCGGAAACCACCAGCTACCGCTCACTTCTCTCTCTACGCTACGGACCAACTGCTCAGACGCTCCACAGGACACACACACCACAGGAGACTCACACTCAATAGACACTCTCGCACCCAGCTACAAGACAGCCCGACACCTTTATAGACCCTGCTGCAGACACACAGAATATGAGGCACACCTCTGCTGCAGCAAATGTCAGACTGACGCAGCACACAACAGACTGTGTGCTTTGTCTTGAACTTTACATATTTGTAAAATGACCCCTGACTACTGTGTATTTGCAACTACATACCCTGAGACTCAAAAGCAAATAAATTCAAAACTCTTGTAGCTATCTTGGACATCAAGCAATCTTCAACATGATCTTCTTCAACTAGATCAAGTAGGCACCCAGATTATAATCTCCACCTTGACTTCTTGATCTGCTCCTCTCCTTCCATTAACCACCAACAAACTCCACTTACACTATTAGCTTCAGTGTTTCAGAACAATGCCTAGAAGCCCTAGGCATTTTTCAAACTTCTCAGCAGGTATTGTCTTTGTGAAAGCATCAACTGGGTTTTCCAATGTTGATATCTTCACCAGCTTCACTTCCCCAGACTCGGTGAGACTCTCCTCACGAAATGCAGTCTCACATCAATGTGTTTCGATCTCTCATGAAATTCTTGATGCTTTGAGAGGTGAATGGCTCCTTGACTATTGACGAGCACATCGTTGAGTGCTGTAAATTTGTCCCGACTCTCATACTAGTATAGTATTGGCAAGCTGGGGTCGAATCCACAAGGAACGATGAGAAGTCGTCTTTTGATCTACAATCTAAAATTGGGGTTTGTGAATATGAGCGAGTAAAAGAAAAGAAAACAGTTGCGCAAGTGGAACTGGCGCACAATCAGGAAGTAGTCACGAAAGATGTAAATAAATATAAAAGAGATGAGCTCGGTTCAGATTCTCCACTATGAATTTCCATGTTTATCATTGGTTACTAAAGATACATGATATAATGTTCACGTAGGTTAAGGTCCTGTCACAGCTTAATGACCTACACATACATTTCGGTCAAAGTCCGTATGATATTATTACTCAGTCTAGTCTAGTCAATCACGAATCTGGTCAAGGTAGCTATCGACTATTCTAGTGTTACTCCTATCATTCACAGTCACGTACTTCTGATAGTTTAACTATAGATAACAGATTCTACAACTAAGTCTGCGGTGCAAGGCTTCGCTTAATTGTCTAACCTAATTATCATGCAATTGAGCTTGGAATAATAATACTAAACTTATCATGCAATTAAGAAAAAAACCACAAAACATGTCATTCATAGATCTGAATCCAAACCGAATTCAGTAAGTTAGCTAGACATACTGAATGTATACATCTCAAGAATAAATATTAAACAACTAAAGTAACAAGCAAATCTGAATGATGCGTCTTCTCGCTCGCGTCGGCAGCTCGCGCGCACAGCTTCCGCATCTAGGTCTGCTTCTCTCTATTCGCGCAGCTGATCGCCTCTGTGTCGCATATATGTACATGTCTGGAATTTCCTGGTAACTAAGTATTTATACTCTTGCCTTCTAGGGTTTCCACGAATATTTAGGCAAGAGAATATATTCTTATCTCTAAAAATCAGCTTTGGAAATATCTTTATCTCTAAATTCCAGACTTAGAAATATTCTTTGCGCGTGATGACGTCATCGCTCCGGATATTTCGCTGATTGCTGACGTCATCAAGTATGATCTATTATATTTACTATTTAAATATCTTAATTATTTATAATTCAACCTCAGATCATAACCATACAATTTTCAAATTGAACGGATTAGATTTGTTTGCACTTTTCATATAGCAGTTACTTTTCATCAGATTTCTTCTCCAACGAATATGAGTCCAAAAAACTAATTAATTCTGATGATATTAAACCCAATTGGACCGAATGGTTCAACAGATTGATCCACAAAACTAATAGTTCGTCGGTCCGCCCTTCAAAGTTGCGGTTAATTTGCTAAAACCCTAGCAAAGCAAAGAAGAAGAGAATAGAGGCTATGAGTGGGAGCGGAAAGACGCGTCGCGGTCCGCCGAAGCATCAAAACAAATTCGCATGGGATCCCAACGCCTTCAAGAAGATCAACCAAACCGTACGTCACTCATCTCTCAAAATCGCTTCACTGTCACATATTTCATCGTCTAATTCATATTTTAATTTTGCAGGAAGTCGGCGGAAAGCTCAGACCTTACTCTGATGTTACCGGCGTGTGTCCACGCTGCAGAGATCAGATTCAGTGGAAGCGTAAATATGGCAAGTATAAGCCATTAGTAGAGCCTGCCAAGTGGTACTTTTCTATTTTCTATATTTTTTATTTATGTGTTAAATGTACGATTGGTTGTTTAATTTGGATGTTGGTTTGTGTAGTCAGAGATGTTCGAAGAGAAATGTTCGACAAGCTTATCATAATCTATGTACTGGTAAGCTGACATTGCCTGTGTGTGAGCTTTCCCATTTTTGAATTTTATAGAAATATCAGTTTATGAATTACATCACTGTAGGTTGTGCTAAGGAACATCATGTCTGTGCAAAATGTTCGTGCCAAGTTGATCATCTTGTTGGAAGGTCAGGCCCTTCTTCTTTGCCATTCATTCATTGTACTAAAATTTAATTTAAAATATTCCTTTTGGTGATGTGTCATTTCATTCCACTGAAGATATATATTTGTGCGTGCAGAGACTTGTTAGAAGTGGAAGCTGAG
The DNA here is from genome assembly GCA_006409495.1 of Sedum album. Classification (NCBI taxonomy): domain Eukaryota; kingdom Viridiplantae; phylum Streptophyta; class Magnoliopsida; order Saxifragales; family Crassulaceae; genus Sedum; species Sedum album. Next base: position 48,686 of record QZGG01000415.1, read on the forward strand.
AAAAAGGAGCTTGATGATGTATGTTATGGCTATCGCTTTGTGGTTTGTGTTTTTTTGACGCATGCTCTTTTGGGTATTTATTATCACTTTTATGTGTTCCAGGCAATCAAAAATTCCCGAGAGCGTGATAGGAGAACTCTGTTGAGGATGGTAAGTTTCCTTTCTTAAACCTTGCGAGTATAGATAGTCTACAACCTTTAATTCCTTGGAATTTTTTTGATTAGTTGAACAACTTGAAATATTAAATCAGATGATGTACACATGTTGACGACTCATTTAGCAAGTTATAAGTAATTGAATTTTACTATCTATTTGGAGGAAGGATTCTGGTGTTTGAAAAGAATTTGTTTTTATTAAAGATTTCTTATAATGATCCAAATAACAAATAATCTTAGGTTTCCATTAACCTATGACCTTAATGATTTAAAAAAACTGAAGTATATCCTTGCTATCTAACAAATCAGTCTGTTTTCCTGATAAACCAGTTGAACAAAGGAAAATCAAAAGGTGAGAGTGAAAGTCAGCTTGACACTAGAAGTAAAGCCGGGGATCTGTTTTCCGCCAAAACAATATCACAGTATGTTTCGGGTGGCAAAGGTAAGGATGAAGAGCACGTGAAAGATGAAGATGAAGACACAAGTGAAGGAGAAGAAAATGAAGAAGATGATGATGATGAGAATGTCGATGATGATGAGATTGTCGGTGGTGATGATGATCATGAGAATGTCGCTGATGATGATGATCATGACAATTTGCACACAGATGAGAGTGTTAAAAATGATGAGTAAGTATGTTTATTAATGCCAATCACAACAGTAGTTGGTGCGGACTTTGATATCTTCAGAATGTAAGGCCAGTCCAATGAGTATACACTTCATTCCAGCCTTGTTGTTTACCTCTAGAAGGACGGTGGGAATAAGTCATCAAGGCTTCTTTTTGAAACTCCACAGGAATACAGACCAGTTACAACTTCAATTTTTTTTTTGACTTACAGCTCTTGTATGAAACTTTGTTTTGCCTACTCTTGGTGGCAACTATCAAGTGTATCGATTTCTTGTTCAATGTATTGGCATATTACTTTTTTTTGCTACAGGTTCTGCTGGTTGTATGACTATAACTGAATTAACTATCTCGCTCCAAGTGGATATTCAACATTGAACTGGTTTCATGGATTTAGTTATTAAATGTGGGGATGATCTAAATTAGAGAACAATTTTTTTGATGGCGGGTATATTGAATACAATTCATAGAGATCTCATACGTGATATATATTTTAATAATTTGAAGATCTGATCACAACAATGGTACGCATGTTTCTTCCACATCCAAGGGCGACATCGACGAAGACAAACTCCACGAAAACAATTGGAAGAAAGGGTGACAAGCCTCCACCACAGGGAGGAGCACTTCTCACAAAATGTGATAAATTCTGCGTCCTGTGAGATCAGACAATAATTAGAAATGTGAAATGGGACAGTGGTAGGGCTTCCATCTGGCAGGTTAACCTGTTTTATTTAAAGTCGGAATATTAGCTGGTTTACATACGAAGACTTAGACATGTCAAATTTATCCATATCCGTTTAGTGTCCATCACTCGTCCATTTAATTCAATCCATTAACCATCCGTTTAGTTAAACGGATAAAGTCATCCAAATACGTTTACCATCCGTTTATTAAATGGATGGATCGGATGAACCATGTCCATTTACCATCCATTTAATAAACGGATGGTAAACGGATTGACGGATGAACCACTATCCATTTAGCGTCCATTTACCATCCGTTTATTATCTTATTACCATTCATTTACAATTAACTCATAAACGGATAAACGGATGATAAATTGATAAACGGATGGTAAATGGACATGGATGGTAAACGGATAAATGGATTATCCATTAATCCATCATCTGTTTACAATCCATCCATTTAATCCATTTAAGTTTAAGGGATTAAACGGATGACAACCGTTTATCATCCGTCCATTTACGACCATCCATTTATCACCCGTCCATCCGTTTGACGGGTCTACGAAGACTACTATTCCATGAGCAAAGCTGCAACAGCAAAACCATCTGTTAGCCCCTTAATATAAGACTCTGGTATATTTAATGTGCTACCACAACCCTTGTTGAAGTAAATGTTCTCTCAAAGCACAATAACAAAAGTAAATATTTGTTTTGCATAGAAACTCCCATCCAACACAAGTGTAGATATTTGTTTTGCAACATGGAAAAAATCGTCAGTTATCATAACTAAACCAGTACGATAACAATGAGGCAGTTTAATCCAGATCCAGACATGGGAAAGAATTTCTACCCTAAATAAAAACATAATTTCACCACAAGACTACCAATGTGTTGTCAACCACACTCACAAGGAGCTCGGCATATTAGACCTTCCAAGAATCTAGTAAAAATGTTGTCCAACTAACAAGGTTCAGTCACCTGTCAAGAATAATCAACTGTCTGAATATTGGCTGTACTGCTAAGTATTTGCATGACGGATTGCAATGTTCTGTATGTGAAGGTATAACATTGTCACCAAAATGGGGTAGATTCTGACATCCTGGGTAGAAGAACAGACATCTAGGGACCAATGAGTGACAGACCTATTCATCTTTGGCACATAAGCGTTCTGAAGTGAAAAATAAAGATTGTGAGTATTCACATTAAGCAATGCATCCACAGGGCAGTATATCTAAAAACAAACAGATACTTACTCAGATATTCATAGGCAATTATCATCGACGTCCCCAGGCAGACATGCTAAAAAACCGTGGTCCGAAACCTCTATAGAATCCCTTCCAACCATCTTCTTGAACCAAACTACGAATCACCTGTCGAGTATTGTGTTTTTTCTCATGCCCTATCACCTATTATCCAAAATAAAGAAACTAAATAAACAACCCATGTCGGTATCAGTCAAATTTGGTGAATTGAGAAAATTGGTACTTTTCAGACTAACTATTGAACTGAATAGTTGTACCAACCATTCTATTACAGTCGAAGAAAATATTACTATTTTACTAGAGACAAATAAAGATGCTCCAAACTTATTTTAACTGAAACGCAAAACAAAGTTTCATGACAATTTATAACTATTTATTCATACTGGTGATGCAGACCTGTAAGCGAGTCTTGATAGTGTCTAACGGAGTAGTGATACAAGAAGCTGTTGCACCAGCGATTATTCCTCCTAGAGCCTGAACTAGCATAATTGTCGACTCTTTGGGTTTGGAAATTTCTCCTGGTGATTCGTTGCCATGACCTAAAAATCTGCTCCAGAAAATGATATCATCAAATGTAATTTAAAAAGCAACACAGAAAAAAATTTACAAACAAAAGAATTCAAACACTGTTTATTGACACATAAATAGAAGACAAGTACTATAACTTCCAATATAGTCATAGAGAAAATAGATCTAATACGAAGGTTTGAACAAGCGCACAGTTATCTTATACGGATTGGATGCCGTATGGTAGAATTCTATGGATCTAAATTAGTTGTGCATATTTAAGTTAGATGAGTGTTCCTATTGAAACTATGAAATGAGGAGATGTAATACTGAATTAAATGCTGGTTGAAGCCTCAAGGTCAATAAACACTCGGAATAAGCAGCTACGCAAGTACCTCCAAATTACCCGCTGACTGGATCCATAACTTGCCCACCATACAGCACTAGATGGAGAATAAGTTAAGACAGAAAGCCCAAACCCTCTGTATAGGCCACGGACACCTTCAGACTTCAAAATCTTACGAGCAACATCGAGACCACCATTGTAGGCAGTATGACCAGCATATCCTTGGACCATCAGTTTCTGACTGACCTGCATAAGAATATATGTATTCAATTCGATATTTTTCTTAAGATTGAATGCATTACAAACACATAGGATTCATACAAGAAAACTTCCTTGTCTTGGCCTTGCATGGTGTGCAAATGTTACACATATACTCAATGAAGAAAGCAACAAAAACACAAGAATCAAATTCATACCACATCAATTGGAACAAAAACAGTCTGAGCAAATAGTGATGAAGTCATTCCAGCAAATCCGTTTGCAATCGCTGCCTTTGAAGGTTCAGATAATGAAAGTGGTTCAACCACCTTGAAAGCAGCAATCTTCGTAGTCTCTAAAGCTGTAAGGAATATTATTCTGGCAGGAACTGCACCAGTGATGACAGTGCCGAATCCTCTGTACAATCCAGGGACACCCTCTGTCTTAAGCAAACCCTTGATTACAGACAATGCATTGCGCTCAACAGCATCTTTTGAAGCGACCTGGAGTCTGGTTTTCACAACAGAAACAGGGTATAGAGCCACAGTAAGGCCAGTAAAAAGACCAGCCCCAACAGTATAGAACTTGGTTTTATCCAACCTGAAAGTCACAGAGCAAGTAATTTGTATTGAATAAATAAATAAATCACAAGGTGAGAAAATGCAACATAATTTGAGCACATAAACATGTTTGTTTATGTAAAAAATTATTCACTAGTAGTATCTAAACTGTACATTAGCTGTGTGAGTCCAAATGAATGAAACTATTTTTTACGAATCTACCAACCATCAGGACCTGTCAATCCATAGAATAGAATAATACACATTTTTACCTTCACACTGGTAAAATTCAGACAAGCAAGTTGTGAAAATAAAATTCAGACGAGTAACCGAAATTAGCTGGGGTTTTCCATTCCTCAGTCTGGGCCACAAGCACGCTCAATGTTCGACATCAATGTCAAAACAAACTCAACATACTTCATCAGAAACCATGGATTCCATCAAGTAAACCAAGATTCAAAAATTAAGGCGGCTAAATTCAGCAGGGTATTTCCCACTGACATTACGGCTTTAGCCATCCCAATATCCAACATGATTTTTGAAATAAAACCCTCAATGCTCCAGAAACCTCAAATCTCGACATCAACATTGAAATGAAATCTTAAATACTACACCAGAAAGCCTCAACTATTGACATCAACTTTAATATAAAACCCTAAAAACTAGAAAAGAAGCCTTCAAATGTTATCAAATTTGAAATAAATTCTCGGTAACCCTAACATAATTAGAAAACATCTGATTAAATCTCCATAACACAGATGAAGCAATAGTCAATTGAGTGAAACGAAACGCACTTATCCCAATTAACCTCAGCTTGACCGAAGGCGGGAGTTGGTTGTCGTTGTGCTGCTGAATCCATTAAGAAACGGAGAATAAGTATTTACCGAGAGAGTCAGCAAAAGAGGAAATCCTTGAGACGAATTCGCTGGCAGAATTAACAGCTTCGGAAATCAAAATGCGATCGATTTCCCTCTCCGATTTTGCTTCTGTTTTTGTCTTGCTGCCCAAACGTCCTTTCATTTTATTCCTCTTTTTAGTATGTTTTTTTATTGGATTGAGTTTCATTTATTGAGTTCAATACAAATTATCAACATCGTTTTTTCTGCATATTAAAATTAGGGATACAAATTAGGAGATATACTATAAATCGTCGTGTGAAATTGTGAGATATTATGATGTTAATTTTAAGAGCTTTCATACACATCCCAATTATCAGGTAATCAGGTGTACCCGTCAAACATATATGTTACCCATTATCCGCCCATTAAAATATCCGTCCATATCCGTCCATTTAGCTTAACGAGTTTACAATACCCATTACTCATTATCACCCATTTAGTATAGGGTAACCCATTACCCATTTAACACTCATTAACACTCATTATCCATTTACACACTTAACATTCATTATCCATCTAATTATATTAAGTTATATAAATAAATATATAATTGATGAATCATATTATAATTATTTTTTATAGTTTATTTGATTTGCTCATATCTCACGTTTTGATTAACATATCTATTTTTTCTTATTCGATTGCATTTTAATTTAACATACATATTCTCACGACATGCTCACAGTTTAAAACATTATTTATCTACTCATGAAATTAAGTTAATAAATAAAACACGCTTAACTTTATTTACTATTTTTTAATTTTCTCAATTCTATTTTTAAATAAAATGAAATAAAAATTTAAAATAAAAAAAATAAATGAATATTGTTGAAGTAAGCGGGGTGAATAAACTATTTTAACTATCATGCAAAGGACATATATTGTTTTTACTTATGTGGATGTGGTGACTACTTATCTAGTACTAATATGTTGTTTTTACTTATGTGTATGTGGTGATTTACTTATCTAGTACTAATGCTGAACTTTCTGACCAAATTCAGATCGGTATACTAAGTAGAGTACCAAGAATACCGAGGTGACTTCTTTTTTGTCTTCAAACGTATTTTTGACCCTTTAAACCTTGGAATTTGACTTTGATGTAAACTAAAGAGTTGTATATTATTGAATCAGCTTTCCAATGATATATAGCTTTCTTCATTTGGACTTCATATGAGTTATGTACAAGCTGGATAAGGAACGCAGGTCAACTGTCCAGATTGTAATTCTACTGAATTCTTCACTCATTTGAACCATTTTTCCTCCATAATGCATCATATCATATACCTTGATAAATAAACTCTTCATCACAAATAAATGGATCAAATAACAATAATAATTCGAATAACGAAACAAAATTCATAAGCTATGAAGCAAATAATTGATTAAAGTATCGACCGATCAGTAAGGTGTATATTTTTAATTAAATCATAAAGATTTTAAAATAATATAAAAAATAAAATATATATTAAAATATAACACAGTTAGGTTTAGTTAAAAGTAAAACATTATTATTTGAAATTAAATGATTACTATTAAGGAAAAAATAAATATACAAATAAAATGCAGTGGTTAATTAAGGTTAAAAGGATAGAAATAGTTTAATGGATGTTTTAAAGGATAAACGGGTTAATTATCCGTTTACCCATTATCCGTTTAATACCCGCCCGTTACCCGTCCAACCCGCCCTATTTGACACCTCTACTGAAAAGTATATCGATCAAAATGCCGATAAGATTCCAAATGGCATGGGGTGATATTGTCTTGTTGGACTCGGTATATTCGGTCCATCTAAAATTTCTCTTATTTTAATAAATCGAATGTTGATATTGTCAAATTCAACCTCCATATGATTTACACGGAAAATTATTAAAATATTAGGTTTGAGTTTAGGTATTTAGGATTTGTGAAATTTGAGTTTGGATTTTCAAAAATGTCACAATTTTACCTCCCCGCGGTTTGAAATTGCGGGTTCCCTGACAAAAAAATGGCATGACTTTTTCCTCTCATGTGGCGTCACACGTCTGCACGAAACGACGCATTTCATTTTTTTGAAATCCCTCTGTTTGAAACCGCAAGTACACGTAGAATTTGGGTACCTACTGTTTCAAACCACGGGTAACCATGTCGCTGAAATAGGCTTGGAACTTGTTTGGTTTTTACATTTTTATGTTTGATTTAATCTACACACATTTTGCAACTAAATAAAATAAGACACAAGTAGAATTGAAATGTTTTATATAACATGCAAGTCAAGACAAATTAACATTGTAGCTACAAATGTTTAGTATAACAAACATTCAAGTAGATGTGGATGAGAGACATCTCCTTCTGTTGTGGCCTTCAGTTCCACACGTCTTACATCGGCGAACTTTTTTTGCACTTGTGCTAACTGAAGTCTCACTAGTCTCATAATCTTGTTGGCTTTCTGGTCAATTCATTTCGTTATAAGTTTTGATAGTAGGTGTTCTATCCTTTATAACTCGCTTGTATGAAGGGTTCGGAACATATAAATGACCGATGGAAGATGCTCACGAAGTCTTCGGATGTATGACTTTGAAAACCTCGGACCACGTATTAGTGTATATCATGATAGTATACTCATACTGGACATAATTTACAAATTGTACGCATACCGCGCATGCGTGACTCTATGGTAAATAAAACGCAAAAAAACTCATGTATGTGCATGTCTCCGCTCTCATATTTACCTCAATGGTTTTTCGAGGTCCACTCTCAATAACTTGAACTATCATCTCATGTTTGTCGAACAAATTAGTCCTGAAAGATATACTAGTTAATAATGAACAATAAGACGTTTCAGGAACCACCATAGATGAATCACTTGACATTATTTCTAACTTCTTCACCTTATTCCTATCATACTCATCTTCGATCATATCATCATCCAACGTTTCAAAAGTGGACATATACATCATATCTGTATAATTAACCAATAAGAGATGAGTAACATACTAGCGTAGTGGTGTGTTATTTGGAGCAACTGCGGAACTGGGAGTGGAGGAAGTTGAGAGAAAAAAGAGAGAAGGGGAAGATAACCCTAATTCTGCGACAAGGATACCCACAGTTTGAAACAGCGGATACCTTAATTTTACGTGTACTAGCGATTTCAAATAGCGGGATCATAATTTTTTTTGAAACATGTCATTTTCATGCAGACGTGCCACGCCACATGAAACGAAAAAGCCATATCATTATTTTTAGTTAGGGAACCTGCGGTTTCAAACCACGGATAGATAAAATGTCACATTTTTGAAATTTAAACTCAAACTTGATAAATCCTAAATATTGAAACTAAAACTTAATATTTTTAATAATTTTCCGATTACGCCAAAACGTTAGCAAGTAGTTGTAGAAGGGCCGCATCGGATAAGTGTAAAGTTCAAACCTTTATTCAAGCAAATTTTTAATTTAAAGTATCAAAATAGTTTATCCATGCAACGCACTGTGTCCTCTTTCATCAAAAAGACTTCCACTTGGTTTCATCAAAAAGGCTCTGACCTCTCTCTAAAAAACCTTCCTTTGCAAAGCTCTCGGTTTGGGTGGGGAAGACACCCCTCCTCTCGGGGGAGGAGGTCAGTCTTCCTCCGCCCGCGATAGTTTAATCTTTCCGTTCCCTTTCCCTTTCGTATTCCCCTTTCAATAATTCCTCTAGCTTCTTTGCTAGTTTCCCTCTAGCCTTGTGCTAGATTTCCTGTCAAGCTATGGTGCTTGTCGTGCGGGGGTGGTCCGTGGGCGGGGTTTGCTGTGGTTCCGGATGTTCGTTGCTGCTTGACTGGTTGACGCCATTTGCTGGGATGCAAGGCTTGGTCATCAATCCAAGCCTTTGTGCGTTTCATCGGCCAGGCGGGGCAGATTTTCGGGCGGCGTGGATCTGGTGGCTCGGAGACGGACGTGCTGGGATGTGGCGGCTGTGCTGAGATGTTGACGGGAGGTTGGACTGGGCTCGGGGTCGTCGGAACAACGGGGCAGGAGCTCGGCGGACTGGGTTCGGATGGGGCTGGTCGCGGGAGTGGACGGCGTGGATCTAGTGGCTCGACGTGGGCTGGTCCGGCGGCGCAGGAGGGTTGACGTGGGTTGGTCCTGCGGCGTGGATCTGGTGGGTCGACGTGGGTTCGTCCGGTGGGTGGTCCGGCGGCGCGGATCTGGTGGCTCGGCGTGGCTGGTCCGGCAGCGGCGCAGGAGGGTTGGCGTCCTAGGGTTTCTGCTTTCCTGGGCTTTGGTGCTGTTGGGCCTGCTGGGTTGGGCCCAGCTCATGTCCCTGCTCTTTGTTTCTTTATGACTTCTGAGTCTTGAGGCCCTCTCCGTTTTATGTCTTGGCTGATGTGGAGTGTTTTCTCGAGTCCGGTGGGTTTGGACTTTGGTGAGTTCGTCGGGATGGTGCCGATCGCGGCCTGCTTCAGAATCGTCATGAATGAGACTTCCTCGATACAGAAATGTCTCTGTCTTTTTCCCTTCGGTTTTCATTTGATCGCATTGTAATATCTTTATGTAATGAACAATCTCACCTTGAATCAAAAAAAAAAATTGTAGCCAAATCACAGCCTTCAAATTCAAATCTTACATAAATTTAAAGGTTTTTTGTCGGAAACCACCAACTCAATAAATTAATTTTAACGGAAACACCTTTTCAATTTTTTTGAGATAACCACCCATAAATTTCAAATCGTTGAATCTTGACACCCCTACGCCGGTTCAGGCGTCTTTTGCCGAAAAATTAGTCGTTGACTAAGTTGATTATGCTTTAAACTGAAATTTTCAATAATATACTTATCAAATAATACCATTAACCTTAATATGACTTTATTCTTGTTCAATTGTACTTGAGTTATCCAAAAACTCATAACACAAACCTTAATCTATCACTACAAACTCAACGAATCAAAACATTTCTCAACATTAATCCTTAATTGATTTTGTTTTTGGGTTATGCTGTTATTAGATTAGTTTTTTAAGGTTGAAAATTAGATTTTAAGCATAGTCAACGACCAGTTTTCTGGCAAAAGACGAAACCGGCGATGGGGTGTCAAGATTTAACAACTTTGGAATTGATGAATGGTTATCTCAAAAATATTTTCCGAAAGGATGGTTTTGTTAAAATGAACTATTGAGAGGATGGTTTTCGGCAAAAAAATCCTAAATTTACTGCATCTCTTGCACAAAGCCAGTCTGTAATTCCAGAATCGGTCATGTGCGACATTCTACTAAAGGAATGAGAGGCAACCAGAGCACAAAACAAGTCAACAACATTTTAAGACCTCAAATGTTGTATTAGAAGTAGAGCAAAACTCATTCTTGTTTAGTGTATACAATTTTAACTCCAACAGTTCATAAAGAAGTTCCTTTTCAATAGACAAGGAAGAGCAAGGCCATCACAGCACCAAAACAAGTTCCCTTGAATGCATTTCTGTTAATATGAGCCGAGTTTGGGAGGAAAGGGTACGTATCCGGCGGTGGCAGCATGCATTCATCCCCATTGAAGTATACTTTTCTTGGAAATGCCCATCCTTGTTTAAATGTAAATGTATCAGCATCCTTCTTCATCAGAATCTCCGACTGAACGTTCCCCAACGGTCCAGCTTCCATCAATAAATCGTTATAGTACTTCGTCCCATAAAACATTCCTGTGTCATCTGCACACAAAGACAAGTTTCAAATAACTAAAATCTAAAATACATTGCCATATACTAACTACTGTTTTGATACTTACTGATGGAACCATACGGAACGAGGGGCTTGTAGTCGAAACTGAAGACTTGAGTGACATTGTTGAGATTGGGATGCTGAACTACGAGTGTCCAGAGACTGTAATTCATTCTGTAATTAAAATTAGTGACGGAGAGCTTCACGCGCCAGTAGTCGTGGTAATTGAGCTTGACATGCCAATGGACTCGCACGGGGCACATATGATGCGTGCATTGCAACAATGGTGAGTTATCCTTTTTAGGTGTATTTACTCCCACCATGCTTAGGATCTTTGCGTCATTCCTGCACGTTATGACCTCATCGCGTAAATGAATGTCTGAACTTGGTTAAGAAAAATAGTACTGATTCGAATGTAGCTTACTTTACACAGTGGTTGTTGCTTTGGCATCCGCAAGCACAGGTTGGACATGGAGTGATGGTTTCGTTATAAAATGATGAGAATGATACACAGCAACTCGGGTTTTTCCTAGCGAGAAATTGCGAATAGGTGCACGTCACATTCCATGTCACTGCGCCACATATCGAAAATGGCAAAGAATTTTTCAGTATGGTTATAATTAAGACGGATGCATGGTTCAAGAGTAAATGGACTTACTGAGGGCCTGAGTCTTTCGTCTCCGATCAGGTGTCAAGAAATGAGTTGGGGGTACGATCTTAGCAGGTCCGCAGGTATAACCTGGTCCAGGACCTAAAAGGGTGAAATTCTTAGGAACACGAACGGTCTTGTTCGAAGTTCCTGCCTGTCCAACGCTGATCTGAAAGGCAGAGACCGAGGCGGAGGAGTCTTGACCCCATGAGCCAAGAACTCCACCTTTACAACAATTGGCAAACTGCTGATTGTAAGGCACTCCAGGGAGGAGGTCGACGACAGTGGGTGTCTTCTTGCAACAATGTGGAATATTACCTTTGAATTTGGAGCAATCACCTTGTTCTGTTGTTTGAGAACCCACCATAGACCATATAACTTCCTTCTTTGCCCATGTCCAGCCTATGGTCCAGCCCGGACTCATTATGTGCCGATACATTTGGAAGTTGTTCATCGTCACCGTAGCCTAATATAAATGTTCAGATACTATCAATATAAATGTTCCTCCATGAAATTTACATGTAAAAAACCAGTTAACATTCGGACATACCACATAACCGTCTGGCGTCCAAGACATGACGTCCCATCTGATCGTTATATTTCCATTCGGGTCCAGTGGATCATATGCATTTGCTACATAAAATGGAAAAAAACTGATGAGATTATGCAGCAAGGGCCAAGGCAAGATGCACAGCTGAAGAGTTTGCACAATGTACTACTCACCTGCATAAATCAGGAAAACGGAGAGGACGAGAGCGTAGAACAATGTAGACCTCATGGTGCGGACAACCGTGTTGTTAGAGAAGAAAATGAGGCTGATATAGATTTGATGAAGTTATTTTGAAGAGAATGAAAAGTTGAGATGATCACCAACTGGTAGTTGGAAACTTGATCGGAGTGTTACATACTTAAATTCTACTGTTAAGTGTTGTTGAGGTTTTATGTCATTTTCACTGTATCTTGAAGCAACAACTAGTAGAAAGACATACTTGAAAGGAGATAGAGTGAGCGGCATGGATGCCAAATGCTTGTAAATAAATCAACGAGCTTTGGAGAATGCACTGATTTTCGATGTGTGTAGAATGTCACAAGGATGAAATTATTCTTGTCATTTTGGAAAAGATGAAAATTTTGGAATTAGTCTCTTTGGTAAATTTACGAATTATTTGAAAAGTCACTTGGCTAGGGAGAGCAAACGGTAAATTACTACTTTACCGTTTCTCGTTTTATCGTTTTACCGAACCCAAAATTCTTATTCTCGTAAATCAGTTTTACCGAAATCGCTAGTGTTTTTTGAAAATCCAACCGTCAGTTTATTAAAATTCAACTTTAATTTTAACTGTTAAATTATCAAAATCAACGATTACGATTAAGTAATTCATAAAATAAGACATTCACCTTCATGAAGGTACTATGCAACATAGGATATGAATATGTTTTCATCATTTGTACAATGCACAACTTAATAACTTATATCTAAGATCTTATTACATTGTTATAAAAATTTAATTATGTTCTTTGTTAAAATTCAAAAAATTTTAATTCATGAAATTTTTAATTCAAATTCGTTTCATTAAATAATATGTTAAGATTCGTGAATAATGGTACCAAAAAATAATTATAAATTAATTTATTAATTTATTCTGAATTATTCATCACCGTCAAATATAAATTATTTCAAAAGGGATGAACAATAATTTTATTGTGTAATATGATGATATAAATATGGACACAATATATTATTTTATTTAATGAACTTGAAAATTTATTGGTCTGTCCATTTAAATATTTAAATTATTTGTTTATACAAATATTTTTGATTGTAAGATCAGATAGATGCACGTTCAAGATTACTTTATTCTTTATAAGAATACTTTTTATTCTTCAATCATTTTTAAGAACAAGAATTCAAAACCCCTCAAACTGCCATTATCTATGTTCCTTTGAGCATCTTAATGAGAGATCAATGAATATACTTAAAGAGTGAGCGATAACAATGAAAAGAATCGACTAGTGATCTCAGTTAAGGATCACTTCAAAAGCAAAAGATGACTAGACAATTTATTTTTGATTAGCGGGGATCTTTATGCCACATGAGATTTTAGTAGAAGGAACTCACACGGTGAAGGTTAGTTTGTTGCAAAGAACCGCATAACTTGAGAGTCAAGTAATCAAACATTCAAATGATGTTAAAGGAACAAGGTCTGTGACAAACGTGTTGGAACAAGGTCTGTGACAAACGTGTTGGAACAAGGTCTGTGACGATAGCATTATATAAAGGGGATTTAACCCAGCGAACGACGGAGCAGGAAAGTCCGCGTATTGTTGGAGTTCAAGAAAAAATCTCTAAAACGGTTACATTGCTAAGTGGCCTATAGTTCAATGATCAAGTACTCTACATATTAGTAACTCTTTGGCACTCCGTGCTTCGCACACATGACTGTAAAGGAACGATATCTAATAGATGTCGAACCAGTTATATGCCATACAAGAATGACATGTTGAGCTTTGGTTTGATCCTAGATGATTCTACAGAGTTTTCTTAAGGCGGTGACTGTGTAATTGGACTAGAAAGTCCACATGAGGCAGGGGTTTTGTGGGCTGAGAGGTCTTGTTGGCGGCTATGGTGGCCTGAAAGGTCTCGCTGGCAGTGAGGTTGGAGCGGCCGGATCGAAGGTGAGGATTTGGGTGGCTAGGGTTTTGTGAATAGTGATCGATAGGTTTTCGATCCCACTTTTCACGAATTGCACTTTACACCCTACTTTTTCACATTCCCTCCAATGCGAAAAGTAACATCAGCAGGTATTTTTGCTCCAAACTCAAAGTGTTGCTAACTTTTCGTAAGTTGTGATCAAAATCAAACCTAGAGAACGTGAGTGTATCAAACTGTGATTACATTATCTAGAAAATTCAAAGATATATCATGGTGTGAAACTTTTCATTGATCTAGAAAAACAAGCTAAACATTATTGTTTCATGATGTGATAAGTTGTGATAACCGAAACCTCTAGCTAAATCATTCGTCAACAAGATTAAAAGAAACCGTCAATTACACCCTTGCGCTTATATATAGGAAAGATACTCATATATGTTACTTGTCAAACATAAATTCATCATAAGGGAATAAATAACGAAATACTACTTATGAGTATCAAAATTTATCAATTATAATTATGAATCTTAAGCATGTTAAACGACCATGGCAAATGCAACATAAAAAATGCTAGATAAAACTAATAAATAGGATAACTTCGCAACAAATTAATTCGACGTAACCCTTCCTTTCTATCGGTGCCCATTTTAATCCTAACATAACCACCTTCACCCACGTGCTCCAAAAAATTCCTCGCTATCCATTACTTCACTCCATCTTTAGTCTCGCCAAATCCAACAATTTGCATAATATGATTCAGATCAAAATTACACTCTCCAGTAAAAATCTGCTTTTGTAACCTGCTAAGTTAGGACTGCTGATATCAATATCGACAGACACGGGATGTTTTACGACCATTGTCATCAACTCCGCGTTGCTAATGTATGTATACATGGCCACAAACTTGGTGACGCACGCAACGCGATCATTTTTCTTTTTTGATATCTTGCAAGTTTCATTTGAGGGTTTCTTTGGATATTTTGATTATATGGTTAGACCGTAATGTCCTACGTAATCATAAACTTCTAGCACATATCCGTTTTGACATCCTCCTCTTCTTGGTAGGTCATCTCAATCCATGATTCCTTGTGTCGAGAGTTCCTTTAATTTATAATTAGCTATAAAATTAACAAATTCGACTTCCGCCACATTGCAATAAAGGCAAAAATTACCTGGTTTTTATTAATAATATTTTAATGAGTCAATCGAGAAATTGAATCCAAAGTGACAAAATCAAATCATTATAATTATAAAAAAAACTTACCGCAAGTTTGTGTTTTTACAGATGTGACAACTCCTTTATTTCTCCAATCCTAACTTTTTGGAAAATCCTCTAGACGTACATTTAATGTTTATAATTTGGATTTGTCTTATCCGAGGCATGATTTTGCCATTGAATCTTGTTATGTGTTCCTCGTTTGTAAGGTTCGAAAACATACTAAGTCCTATAGTGTAACTTTTGTAACCGGTTGGATTGAATTCGTCGACGTACTTAGCATTTAATTGAAATATTAAAATCGTTCATCTCTAGAAATGCTAGAAAGATCTTTCTACAAAATTTGCGTAAATTTTATTGTGCTCAACCATCAATCGTTGAAATCTTTCCTCCATGGATGGAGTTTTATGTGTGAGAGAATGGACATGCACTCTCAATTAAAGGATTAAGATTGCTAGAAGTAGAAGAATGTGATGAAAATAAGTCATCCTTTATTCTGTAAATATTAATTAACATAAGTGCGTCATCACATATTTGTATGAATTTTCGTGCAAGCAAATTTGTCCAAAATTGGATAAACATATTAAGGACAATAGTTATCGCAACATTGTCTAACTGTGTAAAAAAAATTAAATTGTAATAATAAAAATTATAACGTAAAATAAGGTAATTTTTTTACAATCGAATAAATTTACACATCAACGATCATATACTCAGCTATCGTTACAATCAATCATAATACAACCCAATCTCTAATCAATATCATGTCATCAACTTCGATGTCTAGTGTACAAATCAACTCATGTCTTATGACGAGTAAGGCGACATCAACAACATCACCTTCAGAAACTCATCAACATCACATGACAAGGACCAAGAGAGCATGGAGCATTCACAATAATGTGATAAACCATCTGATGTATATATTTCATGTCTCAAAGTATAGATTATTACTCAATTCAAACTTCCCCACTTAGCAAAGTAGATTGAATCCTCTGTAGGCAACAACCTGCAAGCTTCAATGAATTTTTAAAATTTTGTCAAGCATTCAGTTTGATATTAAACAATGCTAGCATTTACAATACTAACTCATTAGAAAACTCAAACAACACTATATATATTATGATGCAAATGATTGATTATACAAAACATTTATAAATGAACAGACATCATTGATATGCAGTATCAAAAAGAGAGAAGAAACACACCTGATCCACAATCCATATCCAAATATTTCCAATCGATTCAACATCATTTTCAAAAATATAACTTGCATGTTGTTATTAAGAAACGTAATAGCTAAAGGGTACTAAATAGAGAATTTTGTCTCGTTACAATAGTCGGTGACACAATCTAACATTTTCTAAATTATTATGCATACTTACCTCTAACTTTAAAAAATTCTCAAAGTTTCAATGAAAGACTAAAGATTTGGGATATATAAATTACAATTCAAATCATCAGTAAATTGTAATGGTAATGTAGTATTAATATCCTATCCATCACCACTCAATACGAAACTCAAATATATCAAATAGAAAAATTCCTACTGAATGTGGAGAATGTGGAGACCGGTAAGTGGATCCGAGAAGTAATTTAAGATCAAACTAAGTTTCATACTGATGCACACTGGGCAAATGTTGACGCATAAGTAATTAACACAATCCGAACTCACAATCACCAAAAAAATCAACATTCAGCAAAATGAATAGACATAGTAAACCTATTCACTCATAACAAGACAGATGTTGAAAAATATTAAAATGTAGGGAATTGAAGCATCGTGTAGATGAACTGAGATGAAATATACAGATTATAAAGAGATTCATATGTGTCTTAAATTGAACAATAAAAAATCCATCACCACATATACAACCAAATAAGCCTCCAATCAACATCAGAATTGATATTCAATTCCTCAATATCAAACTGATAAACAAATGTGCTCCCACAAAATGAGCAAAATTGATTTATTGCGAAATAAAACGCTAAGGATTAAGAACGTACTAGTGAGCGCGAGCAAGGCAAAATATAGCGAATGGAATAAGGGAGATTTGAAAGTGATGCACCCGAGTGAGGCAAGCGTCATCGTTGAATCCAATCCCAATTTGTAAAGGTGTGTTTTTCATCAGTATTTTTGTTCTTATCAACTGCTATTAAAACCGCTATTATGGTCAACAAGGTTATTTAGGGAACAAAATGTGGCTTCATTTCATACCCGTTAATAGTGAGCCATTACGGCATAAAAATCCCTTACGCGACAGAACCTAAATAGTCGCGTAACTAGGGTATTAGTCGCACTATAACTTATGTGACCTACAGTCAGTCGCATAAGGTAAGTTGCGTAAACCCTGTCGCGTAACTTTTATATGACTAATACAAAGTACGTTAGTCGCATATATTCTGCATTTTTGCGACATAACATAAAGTTGTCGCATAAGTGCAACTCAGATATGATTTCATTTTTTGTGCCATAATTATCATTTGTTTCTTAAACTGGGTAATGTGTCTTCAAATGTGAATTGAGTAAACAATTAAACAACTTAAACATGTTTCACTTCCAATAATCAAATACAAAGTTTCAAGCCAAATTTAAAACATACACATCAAATTTCAAAGACTCCAAATATTACACTTATCAAAAGGTGCACAAAAATGAATCTAAGACATCTCAAGCAAGGGTTGCCCTTGCCCAAGCAACACTCCTTGGCAGCCCAAAACACCCCTATGTTGTTATTCAATCGTCTTGAATTCGGCGCTCTTCATGCCTCCTTTCATCGAAAAAGAATTAATCTTCCTCAATGGTTGTTTACCAAAAGCAAAGCAAATTGAAATTCAAGTGAGTTCAGGAATCAAAATAGTTTCCATAAACAAGAAATACAATAGTAGTACCTCATTTGAGCTCTACAGAATGGTGAGTGAATGAATCCAATCCAAGTGAGTATGACCGTAAGAGAGTGAATTGAGATGGTACTCTTGACAGATGATGAGTTGAACTTGAGAGATAATGACAATAGTGTATAGGGTTGAAAAAGGATTTCTTAAATTGAAATTTCATATCTCATCTAAAATTTTCGTACCCCTCCCAAATTTTCAGATCCCGTCTAAATTTTTCATACGTAATGTGACTAACTTACTCAATATTAGTCGCAAGAAGTTAGCAATTTTTACAATGTAAACCGAAAGAACACAATGCTATATGAGGCAAGCGTCATCGTTGGATCCATTCCAATTTGTGAAGGTGTGTTTTTCATTGTTATTTTTGTTCTTATCAACTGCTATTATAGTTAACATAAGGTTATGTTGGGAAGAAAATGTGGCTTCATCTCATAACCGTTAATAGTGAGGTTTGTCTTTTATATAAAGGAAAGATATAAAATCAAACAAATTTAATGTTACATACATTGCCACATTTTCCACTTGTTGATAATGCAAGAGTTATAGTGTACAAATTTTTATTTAACCTAAAGATATTATAAAAGACGAAGACCTTCAAAACATCTATTTTATATGTCATATAACTGACTATAACCATTTTCAAATATATTAATATTTTGGTGCATAAAATTTTGTGCATATATAGACTATAGTTGATACGTAATCTTTATATTATTATTTAATGAAAACATAATCAAATGAACTATGATATGATAATTATGATATCTTACTATTAATAAAGCGTAAGACCCTTTACTGATAATTATTTTGAAGCCACATTTCGACTTCCAAAATTATCCCTACATTTTTCTATGATTACCATATTGTAATTATCATATCGTAGTTAATTTGAGGATTTTTTGCCGAAAACCACCCGCCCAATAGACCAATTTGATCGAAACCACCCCTCCAACTTTTTTTAAAATAACCACCCTTCAATTCTAATTTCATTTAGTTCAGCCACGCCATCACTGTTCCGTCACAATTTCCATTAGATTTAACTGTTGCCTATGTTGACCACTCATTAATTCTTAATTATATGATTATATAACCTTAATTAACTCTTTAATATAAATTAACTAATAAATAAATAAATTTTTAAACAAAACTAACTCAAATTATATATTAAATAATCTAAGTTAGTTATTCAATTGACCCTTAAAATTAAATTAATCTTTAAACTAAAATAATCCTTGAACTAAATTAAACACTATACTAAACCCCTAAAATAGTATAACCCCAAATTATATTTACATAATTGGAAAGAGATCAAGGAGGACAAGTATTTATACGTAGAACAGTAGGACATCATCTCAACCGTTGATTTCTAATAATCTAATGGTTGAGATTGATAACCGTCATTCTCAACCGCCTGTGTATTTTGTATATTCAACAGTTGAGATCAATCAAAATTAACAGTTGAGATCGTGTCCTTCCGTCCTACAAAAGTTACCTGTCCTCCTGGATCCTTACTCTACATAATTAAACTTAAATATCCTAATTAATCTTTAACTTCAATTAACTTTTGAATTAAAATAAGCATAAACTAAACCAATCCCAAATCAAAATTATATAAAAAGATAATACTAATTATTTATTCAATTTAAATTAAATTAAACAAAAATTATTCCTAAACTAAAGTAACCCAAAATATAATTATAAAATTTAATAATTTTTATTTATTATTCAAATAAATCTTAAAAGTGAAGGGGTTAAATTTAATTAAGGAATTAATTAGGATTATTTATTTAATTATGATTATGTATTTAATTAGGGTTATAAAGAGTAATTTATCTATAACCATGGATTAAGGGATGGTCAAGATAGTCAACGGTTAAATCTAACAGAAATATAACAGAACAGGGAAGGGGTGACTCAACTAACTGAAACTTGAATTGAAGGGTTGTTATTTTAAAAAAAGTTGTAGGGGTGGTTTCTTTCAAATTGGCCTATTGGGCGGGTGGTTTTCGGCAAAAAACTCTTGATTTGATTATGTATGTATTTCTTTAATCAATAATAATAAAATCACATATGAACTATTTCTATTTATGCACAAGTTTTTGTACACAAAAATACAAGTGGTAATTAAAGTAAGATGAATGAGTAATTTTGGATGGCTTCAAAATGACTAACAATAGATGGGTAGGATATTTTTATTTTAACTTATTATAAAGAACTGACCCTTTGTAAATGTAATATTCGATGTCCTTATTTAAATTATGAGATATTCCGTAGGGACTACGGATGATTTTTTTGCACAAATACCCTCAAATGCCCCCCATTTTTTTTTGATGAAAAGCCGAAAGGCTAAAGGTACAATTCGAGGACTTAAAAGGCTAACTAAAGTTAGTCTGACTCAGTCTAGTCTAGATAGCTAGAAAAGTGAAAATAAGGACTAAACCGAGTACTTTGCCTCGGTACCTACAAAGAATGTGAAATAGACTAAAAAGGAAAGTACGACCGTGGTGGCTATCATCCGAGATGCAGTGAAAAATAGCAGATAATAACTTTGAACTTCGAAGAGGATAATCTCGAAAGGAAAACCAAGAACGGCCTAAACTGAATCGGTTCAGACGAGACATAATTAAACCGAATGTGCAAATATCTGAACAATTAAGGTGTCCAACCCAAATTGAAGCCCAATTAAAATTGAAGCCCAGCAAATCATAACTGTGAAAAAATAAATGAAGGCCAACCCAAATTGAAGCCCAACAGGGAACATATGCTGCAGACACCCACACACGTGTCCCGCGGAAGAGACGACACGTGAAAGACAACGATGACGTGGAAACGATGCGTCAACCCAGCCGACACAGCGCCAGCCGACAGCACCGACTCAACCGCCAACCCGAAACGCACCAGCGACCCACCCAACGCAGCTGACCCAACCAACCGAGCAGCCGAAACGCAACCACACAGCAGGAAGAAGGACCTCCACAACCAGGAAGAAGAACAGTTATAGCACGACGCGGGAGGAACGAAGCATCACCGGCAGCCATAACCAGGTGGACCAACCCAACAGACCGGAGCCGGCCGACCAGAGAGAACACCAACAGTGACGACCCCACTGGCCGCCACCGAAACGAGCGACGAGAGAACAGCGGCGACAACCCGCAGCCGCTGTAGGCCGCCAAACACAACCAGCCGGATGCAGAGCAACCGCTGAAACAGGACACCATCAAAAAACTCAACCATCAGAGATGGTGAGGACAAAAAGGACAACCAAAACGTCAGAACGACATGAAGACAACGGACACAGCTGCAGCCACCGAGGCATGTCGATCGACCAACGAACACCAGCCGGACGCGCACAGACACCAACAGCTATCCCTCAGCCTCTGATAATACAGACCGCTGGCAAAAGAGACACCGGTGACGACGCCGGCGGTAAAAGATCCAGATGGTGAACCTGCCTCCGTCGTCAACGGAGAAACAAGACCCAAAAGAACCAGCCACCCCACCAGACAGTTTCAGAAGGACCGCAAGACTTAACGCAAGATTTAGCGCATCCGCCAGAGATGGAGAGAGTCGTCGGATCATGAAACGGCTGAGAGATATTTGGAGAGAAGGGGTCTTTGATGGACAAATGTCCCCCATTTTGAGGTTTCGCAAAATTCAAGGGTATTTTGGTAATTAGTGTTATTTAAAATTAAAATTACTATATTATTCTCAACACATTAATTCCTCTTACCTTTAGCCGAAGGGTATTTTGACCTCTGGTTAGCCCTCAACACATTATTTCCTCTTACCTTCAGCCGAATGGTATTATTTCAAATCAAATAAAATTAAACATGCAATCACAAGGAACCAGAAATCTACCTTTTGCATGGACGGTTGTATCATTTATGGATGCGGATGATATTGAATATACAATTCTTCACCCTGCGCGACAGGAAATTCTTAACCCCATGCGACAGCTCCAGATATAACAAAATGCATTAATGTTAGTGTTTGAAGCAGTTGATCTTCCGTAGC
Source organism: Sedum album (assembly GCA_006409495.1). Classification (NCBI taxonomy): domain Eukaryota; kingdom Viridiplantae; phylum Streptophyta; class Magnoliopsida; order Saxifragales; family Crassulaceae; genus Sedum; species Sedum album. The sequence goes on from QZGG01000415.1 coordinate 71,018, forward strand.
ACCTTATCATCGCATTTCGACAGCATCTCAAGATATTTTTGCGTACTTCGTAGTTCGTAATTAGTCAGACCTTTAGCTCTAATTTATTAAAACTCAAGTTAGAAGCAGTGCTCAGATATGATAAATGTACAATTTTTATGCGACTTCCAATATTATCATAATGTAGCATTAAAACACTTCCATCGTATCCTTCGTGTCAAGTTTCAAGGAGTTATTTATCAAGAGGAAGAGATTTTAACCAATTGAAATGTTTGGTTTTGTCATTCAATTTGTAGTGATTTTATGTCATTGATCACTTTTGAAACAACTTCATTTAAATTGGACCATGAAAATTCACATAGGATTACTTGACGTGACTTTATATCTCTAATCGACTCCAACAATAACAGCTTCAGGGAGTACTCTAATTGGATTGGCTCATTTACAATCCACCATTAACTCTACGATCCCTGAGACCCAGCTATCCGACCGTTGGATCAAGTATACAATTTGCACTTTTATAGTTTTTTCGTTCTGTGCAAATAGGTTGTCATGTAGAGAAATACATAAATGCAAATGAAGTGTGCATATAGTTAAGGGTTTTTTAGCGATAATCATCCGTCCAATACCAGTTTTTTGACAAAACCACCCTCTCAAAAAAATTTTTGACTTAACCACCCACTAATTTGAAAACTATTAAATTTGACACCCAAATCAACCTAATTAATCTTAACATAACCCTGTTAAATTTTTGCAATTTTTGTTTAGTATTTTAATTATAATATTTTTATTTTTATATAAACATTTTTATGTTTAGTTTAGTTAATTTTTATATATCAATATTTTTACTACAATTATAATTTATCTTTTTATTAAATATAGTTACTATTACTTTTAAAATTTTAACAATGATATAAAAATTATTATTATTTTGATATATTAAGTTGAATATAAAAATGTAATTATAAAAATAAAGTATAATATAAATGAAAAATTGGGTTAATTACAGATGACCACCCGCATAATATGCCATATTCCATGCCACCACCCTTATATTGTAATATTACATTCGACCACCTTTATAACTAAAAACTTTCCAAAGAACCACCTCAGTTAACGGCAGTTAACGGAGAGGGTGGTTAAATGGAAGCAAAATTGATTATAAAGGTGGCGAAATGGAAACATATTTATTATAGAGGTGGTTTATTGTAATAAAAATACTATTATTATATTAAAAAATTAATATATTTAACGGTAACGGTGACAGTACAGTGCGTGGGTGGTTGATTGGAAATTTTATACTTATAAGGGTGGTGGAATGTATTATTACAATATAGGGGTGGTTTGGTGGAATATAGCATATTATACGGGTGATTATCCATAATTAACCCTGAAAAATTTTAGTTAATTAGATTTTAAAACTTATTTATGTGTAAAATTAAATATCCATTAGCAAAAATTGCAAAATTGCAAAAATTTAACAGGATTATGTTAAGATTAATTACGTTGATTTGGGTGTCAAATTTAATAGTTTTCAAATTAGTGGGTGAATAACTCAATTTTTTTGAGAGGGTGGTTTTGTCAAAAATTAGGTATTGAAGGGGTGGTTTTCGACAAAAAAATTTTGAGTCAACAAAGTCAGTGAGAATTTTACCGGAATAAGTCGTCGAAACAGTACTTGGGTGTCAAATTTAAAAGTTTTAAATTAATGGGTGGTTAAGTCAAAATAATTTTGAGAGGGTGGTTTTGTCAAAAAACTGGTATTGGACGGGTGGTTATCGCTAAAAAAACCTATAGGTAATCTAAAGTGCAAATAGCATAAACTCAAATTGCACATGTGCATTAGGGTCATAAAGGAACGAATCCACTTAATTAAAATCAATCAAATTTAATGCTAAAAATCTATCCTATAGGAATTGAGGATTTCTTTTGAAGCCACAATTCACACCCCCAATTTACTCTTAGTTTGATCATTACAAATAATACTTTTATATAAGGGTTTTTTAGTGAAAACCACCCGTCCAATACCCATTTTTTAACAAAACCACCCTCCCCAATTTTTTTTTGACTTAACCACCCACTAATTTAAAAACTATTAAATTCGACACCCAAGTACTGTTCCGACGACTTATTCCGGCAAAGTTGACATTGACTACGTTGACAAACAATTAAATAATAACTTTTTAATTAATTAACCTAATCAAATTTTATTAAACTAATTAACATTAACATAACACACTAACTCAACCGACATCCCAAAACACTTAATTCCCAATTCCAAACCTAGTTTATGCAATTGGGGATTTTTTCCAGATCTGATTTCAATTTGATGCTTATGTTGGCGAATTGGTTGTAAGTTTCGGATAAATTTGGTTTCTTTTGGAGAATTCTATGGGGCGGTTTTAGTTTTGCGATGTTTGCAATTAGGGTTTTGATTGGTTTGAATTGAATCGTAAGCCTCCATCACTTCGAGATACCACATCGCCTCCCTATCCGGAAATTCAGTCAGATCAACAATCTTATGAACCTTGACCACAGGCGATTCACCGCTACGCAAAAGATAAGCCCAACCACCATCACATACATTCCATTCCTCCATTGATGTTGAAGATAGTCACTGGAGATGATAAGATCAACGATGCCGGTGCCGTCGTCGAGCGTCAAACGGCCTTCGTCCGATACGGACACTAACACTCCCTGTAACCAGTCGCGTTGGAAGAGGAGACCGCCGAGTCTCATGGACCGCTGCGACGTTGTTCGATTTGCGTGTTTGAAATTGGGAATAGGTTAATTTGGGGATATGATTGATTTAGGGTTTAGGTTAAGATTAATTAGTCTAATAATAATATATTAGGTTAATTAATTAAAAAGTTATTATTTAATTGTTAGTCAACGTAGTCAATGTTAATTTTGCCGGAATAAGTCGTCGGAACAGTACTTGGGTGTCGAATTTAATAGTTTTTGAATTAGTGGGTGGTTAAGTCAAAAAAAAATTTGGGAGGGTGGTTTTGTTAAAAAATGGGTATTGGACGGGTGGTTTTCGCTAAAAAACCCTTTATATAATTATTATATACCTTATTTAGATTTATACACTAAATTACTTATATGCACATTATAATGTGCACCATATGACTAGTAATATGAAAGAGGAAGGCCTTCAAAACATGTATTTTAGATGTCATAAAGCTTACTGCAACCATTTTAATATATGTTTTATGGGATGGGATCTTGTGAGACACATAGATATTGTAAGATCGTAGGACGCATTCATAACCGTTGATCTTGTAAATATTACGGTTGTGATTGAATTCGGTTATTAATTAAATTTAAAACTTAATATGCAAAAAATGCATGGCGATTTAGAATAAGCGGTTATTTTCATATAAATCATAACCGTTGAATACATAAAAATCTACGATTATGATGATGTCCTACAATTCTACCAAATTTTGTTTGTTTCACTTGAATCCTTTCCTATTTTTATAATAACATATTATAAAGATTTGAACCCTTTGCAAATACGACATTTGATGCTCTTATTGAAAATTCTCCTATTTAATTCGCTTTTGATTCCTTAAAGCATATCCTAACTTGAATACTTGATACTGTAGTGCCTGCATGATTCAAATAAATAATAAACATGATACAATTGTCATTTTTCTGTCGCATGTTCAGCAAGTCACAACTCATTATTGGGCATACAAATGCTCCAACCGTCTTCTACTACAATCTCAATAAATGCCTCTTTTTTGGACTTGTTGTAAATACCAACAATCTCAACTTGTAATCCATTTGGGTTCCTGTGAATTCAAACTGAAATACCAACATCTCGAAATTAATGTCAATCAAAGTCAGTGACTCATCATAATACAAACAATTGCTAACAATTACAAAAATAATATTTCATCTGTCTCATAAAGATTGTTCATTTTTATTATTATTTATGAGATATATAATGATAGTGAACAAACATATTGTGACGGAAAGAATATAATTACATCACATGTTTTATCTATTTGATTTTTTTAACAAGAATTTTCAAATTCAATTTGAATATTAATATTCAAGTTGAATTTAAATGTATTCGGTTACGGTACTGCAACAACACATAACAGTGATCTAAAAAAACTATGCAGTTTTGGCAAATAATTCATCCAAAACTACGTATGATTATAGTAAACAATTTAAAGTAATGTCGTTTTCATGCTCGTAAAAATAGATAAGGTGCACCGGATCCGAACCTTATAATTTGGCTCACAAAAAGAGACCCTACTCCATCTACTTCTTACCAGACTCTATCCCAGATCTCAACAACTGTCCGAAGTCCACTTTTGGATTTCTCCAAATGTGAATCCAAAACTAACACAACAATTTCATGTTTGGTTGCTTTTTCCTAACCCATCCAACATTTAATAACATGTCCTAAACGCAACAACAACATGCCTACATTTCATTATGTGATAAAAACATAAATGCAATGTGTTTCATCTTTGATTTCTCAGCCACGTCCACACTACGCTATAAACCATTCATATACATCATCAACAGACAACAATCATTCTCCATTAAAATGGGTTTTCTTCGCAGCTCGCTATTCTTGATCACTGCTTCATTAGCAGTACTGATTGATCACTTAGCTTCAGCTGCTTGCTCCGGCGGACAGTGCAGAGTAAGCATCTCCTCAACTCTGTTTTGTTTTGGTTTTGTTCTAAGACTCATTCTAACGGTTGTTTTATGGTGCAACTAGTTATTGGATGAATGCTCGAAAGACGACGATTGCCAAGCGGGACTCTATTGCTCTCTTGCATTCAAGGCTTCACCGGCTCTAGATGCGTCCGGTCTAGTATCACGAACCAGTTCAAGCTCCTCGTAAGCATCGTTTTCCTCCACCCGTTTCTAAATTTTTTGATACATCATCATTTAATCAATTGAGTTTGCGTGTGTGCTTCTAGTTGAAATGGACCACCCCGCTTGGACGGATTGTTCAACTAATTGCATGCTTACGTGCCCATCTAAATGCCAAACAACATTTATATCATCCAACAAGAATTTCAATGCCAAAAGTTTTTGTTATTTACTACATCATCTGTATGAATCTGGATGACTTACTCATAATCTGTAACAGAATAACTCATTGCCGTTCAACAAATATGCTTATTTGACGACTCACAACGCCTTCGCCATTGAAGGCGAGCCTTCCCATACCGGCGTTCCCCGGGTTACTTTCACTAATCAACAAGACAACATCACACAGCAGCTCAATGTAAGCAATTTTTAAGTCTCAAAGGAACTAGTAAAAATTATGTTTTATTAGAAGAGCAAACGTTGATCGATGATTTTTCCGTTGGAATTTGCAGAATGGAGTAAGAGGCTTGATGCTCGACACCTACGATTTTGAAGGTGATATCTGGCTCTGCCACTCGCCCGGTGGCAAATGCAACGACTTTACAGCTTTCGTAAGTACATTATAAATTTCTCTGACAAATTTGTATTTCTGTTTGGTTAGTATGGAGGTTGGAGGGAATGTGTTTGATTTTTTATTGTTGCGTAGGAGCCTGCGATAGATACACTGCGGGAGATCGAGACATTTCTGTCAGCTAATCCGGCTGAGATTGTAACAATAATATTGGAAGACTACGTGCAATCTCCAAAGGGTTTAACCAACGTCTTCACGAATGCAGGTCTGATGAAGTATTGGTTTCCATTGTCCAAAATGCCGCATAATGGTCAGGACTGGCCTCTAGTCAGTGACATGGTGGCAAATAACCAAAGACTGGTCGTGTTTACTTCGGTTAAAACAAAGGAAGCCAGTGAAGGAATTGCCTATCAATGGAACTACATGGTTGAAAATCAGTGTAAAATTCCCTACAAATCTTTGTAAAATTTCTTCGGTTGTGTCGTTAGCCCACAAGCGTGCGTAAAGTACTTAATCAGTTGATTATATTTTTTGGTAAGCAGATGGCGATGGGGGAATGAAAGATGGGGATTGTCCGAAAAGAGGAGAATCTGCACCACTTGACGATAAAACCAAGTCTCTTGTTCTGGTGAACTATTTCCGATCTGTTCCCTTAAAACCACTTACGTGCGGACAAAATTCAGGTGGCCTGATAAATATGCTCAAGACTTGTCACGGTGCTGCTGGCAACCGTTGGGCTAACTTTGTGGCTGTGGACTATTACAAGGTACTGATAAGTGACAACTTTACTATACACAAATTGAATGTAAAGTAACCTGAAACATAATGGTTTGGTTGTGTATGCAGCGGAGTGAAGGCGGAGGGTCATTTCAAGCAGTTGATATGCTGAATGCTAAGCTACTATGCGGGTGTGACGACATACATGCTTGTGTGGTGAGGCCATCAGCACCCATAATATCATCTGCTACCATATTTACTTCATTTGCTCCTTTTGATATGATGATATTGATGATAATGCACATTTGGCTTTACGTCTACAGCCAGGTTCAACCTCTGGAGCATGCACACCTTGAGCCTTAGTTTCGGGTTCCAAACAAAGAATCCAATGAAAATGCTACTAGTTAATCATCTAGTTGTAAATGATTTATTCATATTAAGTGTGAAATTTACAAGTTGTTCTGTAATGTGAAGTGTGATCCGCTCCTCACGTTTCACCTTTGCACCAGCAACAAGTCTGCCATCTTTTTCTGGAGATTTTCATACTTAGGCGCACATTGGACGGGTGCGTTTATATTATTTTATGATAAGATAAATTAAGAAGGGATAATTGCAGAAAAATCACTATTATAATATCTGTTTTGCATAAAACAATCATTTTTTACAAGAAATTATGAAATGACTTTATTTTAATATCTATGTTATCAAAAATCACCATAATCACAGTTTAGTAAAAAATTACAAAGCATTGGTCCATATGATGAAGCTAAAATAAGTGCCCAATTGGGATTTCACACGATCGCTGCTCGAAAAGGTGCGAATTTCTGGATCCCCTTTACAATATCTTGTTTTGAAATTCAATGTCCAAATAAATTCAATTTGTTACCTTAAATCATAATCAATCTTATTTTTGAGATTAAATTTAAATTGTAATTAATTTACGTAATGCATGTTAAGATTAAGAGAGACGATATATATATATATAGGGTTAAGATCTAAAAGGACGGTATGTTTTTATGAGACGGAAGGACTTAAATTTAACCGTTGATTTGATTAATCTGACGGTTGAGATTAATTAATTTTTATTAAATTGGACGGTTGGATTTGCAAAAAACCCGGGGCGGTTGAATTTGACGGTTATTTTAAGTTTATATCTCATCTGTTAGATTATTAGTAATCAACGGTTAAGATTGTGTCTCACTGTCTCACGAAAAGATATATGTCTTTCTTGAACTTTTTCCTATATATACATATATGAGACAATGAGACTTAATCTTAACCGTTAGTTTAGATTAATCTAGCGATTGAGATTAAATTGATTTTTAATCTAATTGAGATAAATTAACAAAAAACGTGTGGCGGTTGCAGAGTGATGAACGATTATCAATATCAATAGTTAGATTATTGATAGAAATCAACGTTGAGATGATGTTTTTGCATCTCACATAATTGAATTGCCTATATGAACCTTTTCCTGTAAAGGGGATATCCTCTCTCTTTATTTGTTTGTTATTCGTGTTGAATGGTAATCTTATAAAATGTAAGCTCTTATTTCTCAGAAACAGTTGATAGGCATCAGGGTTTGCCCTCGCTCCACTGTTTTCACAAGTATTTTTTGCTGGTGACAGTGTGCTATTTTCAAGTTGTATGAAGATTCTGCATCTGCAATCAAATTGGCTTTGAAAAAAGGTATGAAAAGTTGTCAGGAGGAAAAATTAATTATGAATCAAGTCTGATAGCTAGTAAGAATTTTTCTAATGAATTGAAAAAAATTCTTGAGGTTTTGAATATTCCTTACTTTTCATATATTAAGAAGTATTTAGGTTTCCCTTTATATGTGATTTAATAGATAAATTCTGTAAGAAAATAAGTAGTTGGAATCTTAACAAGGAAGTGTTCATTAAGTCGGTAAGGATAGCATTACCACAATATGTTATATCGAGTCTGTTAGTTTCGGACTCAGTGTTGAGAAGATTGATGATTTTGAAATAAAAGTTTTGGTGGTCATCTTCTCTTTAGGGTAATAAGAGTCGTTGGTTAGAAAGACATTTTATATCTCCTTAGAGCAAGGCGCAATGAATTATTGGGATTTCAAGAATTTTAATATTGTTTTTCTGATGAACCAAGTTGGCAGACTTGTTTCAACCTCTAATTCTGCTGTAGTATAATTAATGAAGGCGAAGTGTTACCGGCATGGTAATAATTTCACTGCTTCTATCGGCTACAGGCCTTCATTATAGTAGAGAGAAATTCAGAAAGCCGCTACTTTGATAGGACATGAGTTTGAGTTGGATGAATGTGTGATGGAATTCAAATGGACTATAACTTCTAATGGATATGTTACGGTGAAATTTGCGTCTGAATATCTAAAATCGCAAATGTTTGCTTAAAATAATTTAATACCGTCTTCATAATGAGATATTCATATTAGATTGTACTGGAAATGGTTTTGTATGTTAAATATTCATGTAAAGATCAAGATTTTTATTTGGAGATTGTTTCATAAAGTTTTACCAATTGGAAGTGCTTTGTTCACTAGAGTTTTTAGTATAAATCCTTCTTGTCATCTGTGTGGTTTTCAAGTAGAAACATATAGTCATTTATTTTTACAATGTTGGTGGTCAAAAGCTCTATGGGATGAGATGAATCTTCTTAAGTATTTGGTGGAGCAAACCTTTGAATGTCCAGCAGATTGGTTATATTCATGGTATCAGCAAATGTCAGAGGAATGTTTTTGTAAATACTTGATTACTATATCGTTCATTTGGCTTATAGTAATCGAGTTGGTCATGGTAGGTATTGTTTGGATGTACAGAAAGTGTCATTTAAGATCTGGAATTATATGCATTCTACACTCGAAAAAATATGAACTCTCTATTTTTCACACACATCAAATATCCGCGCTTACCCGGTGTGCTCCTCTAGCTGGAGTGACAAAGATAAATGTAGACGATGATGTAGTAAGAATTGTTCTGATGAATTGAAAAGTTTGTCATGAGGTTTTGAATATTCCTTATTGTTCAAATATTAAGAAGTATTTGGGTTGTTATGAGTCGATCTCTAACTTCTAGTTCATGTGATTTAATAGTTAATTCTAGAAAAAAATAAGTAGTTGGAATCTTAATAGTCAAAAGGGGTAAGGAAGTGTTCATTAGGACAATATTAACAGCATTACCACAACATGTTATGTCGAGCCTTTGACGGCACGTCGTTGTGTGCTGCAAATTAGTCCCTAGATTCCTCCTTAGTATAGTAAGGCAAACCAAGGGGTCGATTCCACAGAGAACAGTGAGAAGTAATTTTCTTCGGTGAAAGAAATAACAAGATTGGGTTGTGAGTGTTGTGAGTAATCAGAAAGAAAACAGAAAAACGCGTGATAAGAATCGTGCTTGTGTCAACTAGCGCACTGAACGAACAAGTAGCTTTGACAGATATGAGAAGCTATCAGCTTAGACTTATCCTTATGAACATATGCTTATCATAGGACTTCTATTGATCTATTAATAATCCACACACGTATTCCGGTTAGAGCCTACGTGATATCAATATTCAACCTAGTCTAAACAACCACGAATCCGATCAAGGTAGTGATTATCCATCCTAGCTGTTACTGCTAATCATTCACCTTCAAGTCCATCCGATTAGTTAAACAATCGATAGTAAATTCTATAACTAAGTCTGCGGTTCAAGGGTTCGCTTAATTATCTAATCTAGCTATCATGCAATAAGCTTGGAATATTAATAGTAAATAAGTCAAGCATTAAGAACAAAACCTCATAACATTATGTTCACAAGTTAAAGCCTAAACTGATAAAGCAAGTTAGCAAGACATGGTTTTATTAGACATCTAAAAATCTGTTTGTGAACAACAAGTGAATTCAGTAAAAACAAAGTAAAGCTTAGCGGAGTTTGTCAGTCTGCGCGTCCGCCTTCTGTTTTACGTCAGTCTTCTACGCGCGCGGGTTCGTCTATGTCGGCTCTTTTTTTACTCAACTGTAGCTTCCTATTTATACAAAGTTTGTAGGGTTTTCAAGTTCGAATTTAGGAAGAGATAATCTTGAGTTTCTATGTTTATCCCTAAAAACTCGCATAAGGAATATATTTTGCGCGTTGCTGACATCATCTACCGCGTGCTGACGTCATTATCTACGATGCGCGACCCAGGTGTGTATGCGCAACCTCCGTGACGCGCGTCTGGTCAGATCGACCGTGTTCTGCTTCTTCTTCGAGCTTGATCCTTTGTTCTTTTTCTGCACTTTAAGCTTATAAATCATCTGTCTTTAATGCACATTCGTCCTTAGCTCATAATCTCTTTCCTGAAATACAAAACTACACCAAAAGCGTAATCTTATACAAGCACTAGTACAGATTATATTTTTAACAGCGCTTGTTATAAAGCGCTGTTAAAAAAATTAGATCTTTCACAGCGCTTTAAAAAGAAAGCGCTGTAATAAATGTATTTAACACAGCGCTTCTTAAGAAAACGCTGTACAAAATATACAACAGCGCTTATATTATTAGGCGCTGTCTTAAGTAATATATTTAACAGCGCTTTTCCAAAAAAGCGCTGTTAAAAATACTAATTAAAACAGCGCTTATATAAAAAGCGCTGTCAAATGTTTACCGCAGCGCCTTTTCATAAAAGCGCTGTCTTAAATAATTTTATTTAAATTTAATTTAAATTTTCTGAAACTAAGTAAAAATAATAATAGGCTGGTTTTTAACTTAACTTATTAAAGCCCTTGATACATAATAGAGGATGGTGAGTTTGGAACAACAAAAGCTAATTACCCCTAAGAAGGTGCACGTTAGAGGTGCATTTTAGCAGTTTTTGAGCTCCCGGTGTCAGAATTGGACCCATAATACCTCGTTTCGAAGAGAACGACGAGCCCGTCAGAAATCACGAGCTTTGCTCGTGAGGTATGGTGTTTTTTGGGCAAATTCGGTCGTTTACTATTTTATTTTGATTTTTTAGTATTTTTCCATTATTTTCGAATTTTTTTTTTGGGTTATGTTGTCACGCAAAGCATCAAATAGCATTTTAATGGTACGTAAGATTTTTAGCTTTAATCTTAGTAGGCCAAAACGTGGCATTAGTGCACCTTCACAATGAGACATGCACCTTCACAATAAATAAAGAGACGTACATATTAGGGCACCTTCACAATGAGACATGCACCTTCACAATGAGACATGCACCTTCACATTGTGGTTACTTTGTTTGTTATTGGTGATACCATATTGTTTTAAATTTCTTTGACAATGTCTTTGATGTTGGCAACTATTGAGCTTCGAGGTGTATATACTATGACTAATGTATCATGTTTATAACATCGTTTCAAATAATAAACTCATTTATAACAGCGTTTAATTCAAAAAAGCGCTGTTGTAATTAGGGTTCTAATCCCTGAACCCCGAACCCTAACCCCTAAATCCAAACCCTAATTATAACAGCGTTTAAAAAAATAAACGCTGTAATATATATTCAAAATAATAATAAAATAATTACTTTTAACAGCGTTTAAATTCAAATAAACGCTGTAAATTCATATTTAATAATTTAAAATAGGAAAAAATTATATATTACAGCGCTTATTTCTTGTAAAAGCGCTGTAAAAGACATATTTTTAGTATTTTTAAGTTTAAAAAATTCAGGTTATATATTTTGAAGGTGTTGTTAAGTTAAGAATTTAAAAACTCAATAGTAACATTCTATTTATTAAAATATCATGACAACATATATAAGCATTTGAAATCGTTGTCATTTAAAAATTTGTAATGTGTCTCTTTACTAAGCAATAGGTTGAACAATGTACATTTTTGATCAACTATACTTTTCATTAATCAAAACACAATAAAAATGCAAGTAAATAATCATTTTTGAAGTAAATGAGTTATTAGCTTCATAAATCAAATTTTCAACTAAATTTGTTTTTTTAAAATCAATAAATTCTAAAGAAAAAACAAAACAAATATCAACACGTTTACAACAGCGCTTATTATGTTTAAGCGCTGTTGTAAATATTATACGACAGCGCTTAAACACATGATAAGCGCTGTTGAAAGTTTTTTTAATTCGATTTACTTTAAAAAAATACTCTTTAACAGCGTTTAAATATTTTAAGCGCTGTTAAAGAGAGAAATGACGTGATTGGTCGGCTCAGTTTCGCACAGATTTTAATCCCAATCGTTGCTTAAAATAATCTAACAGTCCACATTCCATATTTAAAATTTCGGAATTTTTAATTACGCGCCCAAACTTCCCGCTACAATCTTTCTATATATATCAAACTTTGCATTGAAATTTTTGTGTCATGTTATTTTAGTTCTTCACCGATTCGAGTAAGGATAAACACCTTTTTGTTGAGCTTTAGTGTTCTTCACCGATTCGAGTAAGGATACTCTTTTATGTTTTGTTTCGTTTTATATTAACACTATGATTTTAACACTATTATTTTCTTGCAGATTTGTCGAATTTTGTGATAATGTCGAAGGGAATGTGACAAATTCAAGACGAGCACCGAGACAAATTCAGTACGAGAAGGCTAGGGTTTTAGTAAAAAAATCGAAAGTTAAAATCGATTTCAATTTCATTGTACTATTACGATTTAAATAAAATTGATTGCCTTTTATATATAGCGGGTTTAATTATTATTAAATTTCAAAAAACTGTTTTTTCTGATCCCCGAAAATATTATAATAAATATCTTAATGCGAAATATTTAACAACACTTTAATTTGAATTATTTAATATTCGAATTATTTAAATTTTCTAATTAATAAAACTAATAATTATTGTGAGTAATTATTTTTAACAGCGCTTTTAATTTAAGCGCTGTAAAAAATACAATAAATAACAGCGCTTTTTTTAAGCGCTGTTGAAACGAGTGCTGTTATAAATCGGAGATTTATAACAGCGTTTTTCTAAAAAAACGCTGTTGTTTATAGACATTTTTAACAGCGCTTAATAATAAATAAGCGCTGTTGAAAATGCCTATAAACAACAGCGCTTTTTTTTAAAAAGCGCTGTTATAAATCGGTGATTTACAACAGCACTCGTTTCAACAGCGCTTCAAGAAGCGCTGTTAAAGGGCAAAAAAAAGCGCTGTTATAAATCTGATCTGTAGTAGTGTATGCCTGTTAAAATTGGAGAATTCTATGTTCCTGTGGATTTTTATGTGTTAGAAATGGATGATAACCCTTATGCTGAAATTCTTGTTATTATGGGGAGACCATTTTTAAACACAGTCAAGGCATTGATAAATTGTGGCGATTGTTCAATCGAGTTGGACCTAGGTGAGGACAGGGTAAAATTTTATCTTTCTAAGATGATGAAAGCACCTACTTGTTCTTTGGATTGTGATTTGTTTGATGCTAATATTTCAAGTAGTGATATAGTTAATATTTCCGCGCTAACATTTATTGAAAGTGAAGGAAAGACAGATGAAAATATGTCGAATCTCATGGATGAAACCGAGTACTCGACCGAGTCATTTTCGGTCGAGCAGAATTTGACCGAGCAGAACTAACCGAGCAGGAACTTACATCATAAGCAACTCGAGCAAAGGTAATGAATTTGGTCAGGAATTGAAACCTCTTCCACCAAATCTAAGGTACGAATTTTTAGTTTCAGAAAAATTTTCGCCAGTAATTATAAGTGCTTTGCTAAATCAAGATGAAACTATGAAACTCATGCATGTTTTACGTACACATAAAGATGCTATAGGACACTCTATAGATGATTTAAAAGGAATTAGTCCCGACGTATGCATGCATAGGATTCGTTTATGCGATGACGCAAAACCATCTAGGGAGTTTCTTAGGAGACTAAATCCCAAATTAGGTGAAGTTGTTCTGAAAGAAATAACAAAACTTAGAGATGCAGGAATCATATACTCGATCCCCATTCAGATTGGGTTAGCCCAATCCACGTCGTTCCAAAGAAAGGAGGATTAACCGTAGTTAAAAACGAAAATGATGAATTAATCCCCACTAGAACCGTAACCGGATATAGGATGTGTGTCGATTATAGAAAACTTAATAAAGCAACTAAAAAAGACCATTTCCCTATTCCATTCGTGGATCAAATGTTGGAGAGACTTTCCGGGCACGAGTACTTTTGTTTCCTCGACGGGTATAGTGGATTTTTCCAAATACCTATCCACCCCGAGGATCAAGAGAAGACCACGTTCACATGTCCATATGGAACGTTCGCGTATAGAAGAATGCCTTTCGGGTTATGCAACGCTCCGGGAACTTTTCAACGGTGTATGATGTCCATTTTCTCCGAGTACCTCGAGAAGACTATGGAAGTTTTTATGGATGATTTTTCAGTTTACGGGGACTCGTTTGACGATTGTTTATCGAATCTATCCAAAGTTCTAGCTCGATGCATTGAGATGGACCTAGTTCTAAACTGGGAGAAATGTCATTTATGGTTCAAGAAGGAATAGTGCTCGGACATCTAGTTTCAAAACGAGGAATAGAAGTCGACAAAGCCAAGATCGAGGTGATCGAGAAGCTACCACCGCCTAAGGATGTACGAGGTATTAGAAGCTTTCTCGGACACGCCGGATTCTACAGAAGATTTATCAAAGACTTCTCGAAGATAGCAAAACCACTCACAAACCTTCTCGCTAACGATGTTAAGTTCGTGTTCGATGATAAATGTCATGAAGCGTTCGAGACGTTAAAGAAGTTACTCACAACCGCCCCGATCGTTCGAGCACCAAATTGGGATTTACCGTTCGAACTAATGTGCGATGCAAGCGACGGAGCGATTGGAGCATGCCTCGGACAGAGAGTTGATAAACGTCTTCATGTCATTCAATACACGAGCAAGGCACTCGATGCAACTCAAGAAAACTACACCACAACCGAGAAGGAGATGTTAGCGGTAGTTTACGCATTCGAAAAATTCAGACAATACCTCGTTGGATCAAAGACCATTGTTTACTCGGATCACGCAGCACTCAAATACTTGATGAACAAAAAGGACGCAAAACCAAGACTTATTAGATGGATCCTTTTATTGCAAGAGTTCGACATAGAGATCAGAGACAAGAAAGGAGTCGAGAACGTAGTAGCCGACCATTTATCTAGACTCGAGACTACCTTAGAGGATAAAGGAAGTGGAGACCCTATCAAGGATTCATTCCTAGGAGAATACTTGTTATCCATAGACTCAGCTCAAACAAAGACCCTTGGTACGCAGATTTTGTGAACTATCTTGTTTGTGGAACGCTACCACCAGAATCACGTATGCACAAAAGAAGAAATTTCTCCGAGACGCTACTCGATACTATTGGGACGAACCTTATCTTTATAAGTTAGGAGTCGATGGCATATATCGTACGTGTGTAGCAGAAAAAGATCAACATAGAATCTTACGCGAATGTCATTCTTCATTCTCGGGAGGACACGGATCCACATCCAAAACAGCCGCTCGAGTATTGCAGTCGGGATTCTATTGGCCAACTATTTTTCAAGATGCTCATAAGTATGTTCAATCGTGCGACGCTTGCCAAAGATCGGGAAACATCTCGAGGAGAGATCAGATGCCTCAGAAGGGTATACTCGAAGTAGAAATTTTTGATGTATGGGGAATTGACTTCATGGGACCTTTTCCTTCATCTTACGGAAACAAGTACATTCTAGTAGCGGTTGACTATGTGTCTAAGTGGATAGAAGCCATAGCCACACCCACATGCGATGCCAAGTCCGTAAGAAATTATTTAAGAAGATCATTTTCCCTAGATATGGTGTACCTCGAACTATCATTAGTGACAATGGAACGCACTTTAAGGAGAAACAACTCGAGAAGATGCTTCGAAAACATGGAGTATATCACAAGATTTCGACACCTTACCATCCCCAAACCAGTGGTCAAGTAGAAGTTTCGAATAGAGAGATCAAAGCTATTTTAGAAAAGACCATTTCAGGAGCAAGGAAGGAATGGGCGTCGAAGCTAGATGACGCACTATGGGCTTATAGGACAGCCTACAAGACCCCTATTGGTATGTCTCCATACAAACTTATTTGGAAAAGCTTGTCACTTGCCGGTAGAGATCGAGTACAAAGCCATGTGGGCTATCAAGAAGATGAATTTCGATGCTAGAGCTGCAGGGAACACCGTATTCTTCAATTACATGAACTCGAGGAGATACGTTAAACGCCTATGAAAGCGCGAAAGTCTACAAAGAGAAAACAAAAAGTGGCACGATAAGAAAATCATTGAGAAGAGATTCACAGTAGGAGACGAAGTGCTACTCTACAACACTAGGTTGAGATTATTTCCGGGAAAATTACGTTCCAAGTGGTCCGGACCATTCAAGATATCTAAAGTTTTTGACGACGGACACGTGGAATTATTAAACAAGGAAGGAAACACATTTAAGGTCAACGGACATAGACTGAAGATTTATCATGCTGGAGACCAATGCTATCTAGTGGAGCAACTCGATCTCTATGAGGTCGGTAACTAAGAAGTGGAGCATATCCTCTCGAGAAGGGATCCTAGCAAAGGACTTCTCGAGTGTGTTTCTTTATATGAAGACACGGCTACGTCCTTGCCAGGACGTTAATCTAGGCCAGTAAGTATTTATTTATTTATTTTTCCGCATTTATTTTTCCGCACTTTATTGCTTTCTAGATTAGGAAAAATGCAAGTGTGGGGTAGAATATTATTTGGGAAAATTCCGGGGATAAATTCTTTCACTCGATCGAGTAAACCACCAACTCGACCGAGTCACGTCACCCAAATTAATATAGATTAAACAATTTAAATGAATTCCTATTTCATTCGATCGAGTAAGATTCTTACTCGACCGAATTGAACCGACCATAAAAACTTAAATTAAATCATTTAAATAATTTAATCCCCCCCATTCGATCGAGTAAAAATCTTACTCGACCGAATCACCACCCAAAAACAAAATACAAAAAAAAATAAAAAAAAAAAATTTAAAATCAACCGTTGGACCAACTCGACCAATTAAATTTGGTCATATGGAAATTGTTCTAATTTAATTAGACCAATTAATTGGTCCATTGGAAATTGGTCCAATTTAGAAAACCCTAAACATCACTCGACCACCTTCACTCCACCTACTCGACCGCTTCACCTTCACTCTCAAAACCTAAATCCCTAAGCCACCGATTCACTCGACCGACCCCAATCTCTCAATTCAACTCAACAATGTCGAGCGGCCAAGGATCTAGCATGGGAAGAACAAAGACCCTTGCGAGGAGATGGACGGTTTTCAACCCATGCTCGGAACATAGCTTTAGGAAGCCATTTCAAGAGCCACGGCTTACTCAACTCTTTGTGGCTCGAGCAAGAAGGAAGTGGTAAGCTCCGTTGCACCTCACAAACCTACTATGATCGAGCTTGGAATTTATGAGATTGTGGACAACATATTTATCAATGCCGGCTTGATCGAGTGGGAGTATTTGATGGGACAACCGACACACCACAACCTTGTGGTCGAGTTCTTCTCAAGCTTTGAACCGTTTTATAATGAGAATGAATGTGTGTCGTGGGAGTTTGAGATTAATACAAAAGAATTCAAGGAGGAGAAGGAGTATATGGATGGAGAATGGTTCTCTCCCGGAGGTGTTATTCCATTTTGTACGGATGAGATGAGTTGGAAGTATGGAGGAAGCTAACCGGTATGCGCGAGTATGACCCTAATTGCTCACCCAAGTGCCTAACGGATGGAGTATGGAAATACATCCATCGGATTATTTCTACGAACATCAACACTCGTGTTGACCAAGGTGCTCGAGTATCTCGGGAAGACTTGGATTTGATGTACTTCATGGAGCGAGGAGACTCCATTGATTGGTTTTATGTCTTCACCGAGCGCTTCAAGAAGATGATCAACCCTAAGGAAAAGAGCAAGGCACTCGGCTGCTCATCTTTCATCACTTGCCTCGCGGAACGCTCGTATTTTATGTTTAAAAGCAAGGGAGATTTTAGACCGCTCGACACCGCCCGTTTGGTCACTATGACGTTGATGGATAGGAGGAGCAAAGAATGGATTTGTGCAAAGGAAATTGACGAGCACGTCGTTGAGTGCTGCAAATTTGTCCCGACTCTCCTCACTAGTATAGTATTGGCAAGCTGGGGTCGAATCCACAGGGAACGGTGGAAATCTCTTTTCAACTACAAACTAAGATTGGGTTGTGCGTGAGTTTTAAAGAATGAAAGAAAAAAAAACTGCTGCGCAAGTACAACTGGCGCACACACAGACAGCAAGTATGAAAGACGCCAACAAATATGCAAGAGATGAATCCGGTTCAGATTCTTCACTATGAACTCTATGTTTTATCCTTGGTCACTAAAGGCACATGATATAATTGTCCACGTAGATTAAGGTCCTGTCACAGCTTAATAACCTACACATACATTCCGGTCAAGGTTTGTATGATATTACTACTCAATCTAGTCTAGTCAATAACGAATCCGGTCAAGGTAGTTACTGCCTATTCTAGTGTTACTCCTATCATTCACAGTCACGTACTTCTGATAGTTTAACTATAGATGCTAGATTCTACAACTAAGTCTGCGGTGCAAGGCTTCGCTTAATTGTCTAACCTAATTATCATGCAATGGAGTGCGGAATAATAATACTAGACTTGATCATGCAAATTAAGAACAAGACCTCAAAAACATATTATTCATAGATCCAAATCCAAACCGAAATCAGTAAGTTAGCTAGACATACTGATCGAATACATCTCAAGAATAATTGTAAGACAACTAAATAACAAGACAAATCTGGATGCTGCGTCGTCAGGCTCGCGTGACAGGTTGTGCGCACGTCTTCGCCGGAATTCTGCTCTGCGCCGTCAGCTCTCTCTCTCCTCTCGAGATTTCCATAAAGCTTTGTATTTATAGTCCTTGCCTTCTAGGGTTTCCACGAATATTTAGGCAAGAATATCTGAGGGAAATCATCTTTATCTCTAAAAATCAGCTTAGGAAACCTTAAATCTCCAAAAACCGATTTTAGAAATCTCTTAGCGCGTGATGACGTCATTGTTCCGAATATCTCGCTGTCTGCTGACGTCACCGTTTTGCTGTCTTCTGCGCGACCTTCACTCGCGCGCCATAGTGCTCGCGCGCTAGTGGTCTTTTGTCCTTTGTTGTCAAGTTGTTGTCTTTTATTCTGGAATTCAGCCTTCTTGTTGTGTTTTTGTTCTAACTCTTCTCTTGAACCTGAGATACGAAACTACACCAAAAGCGTAATCTTATACTGAAATGTGTTAGAATATGAGCACTGTAAAAGACTTAAAGTAGCGTACAACTACGCTCTATCAAATCCCCCACACTTACTCTTGTTCGTCCCTGAACAAGTCGGCTTCCTTACCTCTTGTGTACTGCACGCGTGAATGTTGGACTTACTGCGCCACACATGTGCGCCACTCTCACAACCTGCGCAATTGTGACTCTACAACACTAAACCGATTAAAGTAACTGATTCTAACCTTGTGTTACCTCTCTTGTGGAATGCAAATCAATTTGGATGATTGGGAGATAGTCCTGCTTAAGCACCGGTCACCGAATTCTTCTTGATTCGCGATTGCATGGTTATTCGTATCCGCTTTCTTTGGTACGTGATTGATCCGCGTCTTAGGGTTTTCTGAGCTCTACGTCTTTGACGCTTTACTGTTTGTTTCTCGGACATATTGATAATCTCTGTTGCACAATTTCTTCTTTTCATCGTTTCGGCCTTGTAAGCTTTCACTTTGAATTGAATACTCTGCTTTCTGGTCCGGATCCTTATTTTCCCTAGAACGGCTTCCAATCACGGCCTTCGGATAACAGCTATGGAACCACGCCCCGCTCTCGCTTCTGATTAGTCGCGCGCAAGTCAGGTCACGCGTTTGCAACCGCGCGCCCCTTCCTGAGCAACTGACTTCCACGAAGACGGTCTGTTTTTCCGTCTCGTCACGCTGGTAGGGTTTTGCCTTCGGCATCTGCGTGACTGAGCTAGCTCTTATTCCTTTGACCGCGAAGTACCAACCTCCACTAATACTCATAACCATGCAACCGATCCTCAAGCTTTATTCGATCGACTGCTTCTCTAGGACGTTTCTATCAACTCCACATCCCTCGTTATTCCACTCAAGAGATACACAAAATTCGAAAAAATTACCAAAAATCAGAATATGTCATATAAGCACAAATTACCTCAGGTGCGCGAGTACGCACACAGGTCGCGCACGCCAATGTTTCTTGCGCGCAAATACCTCTTGAGATGTGTTCAACTTTCGGTTTGGTTTGTTTTAAACTAAAAAAAAACGAAAAATTTATCCTGAAAAAAAATAAAAATTCCTACTCCTAAGATAGATATACTACTGCCTACTCCTAAGATAGATATACTACTGCCTACTCCTAAGATAGATATACTACTGCCCCCCCCACACTTAAATAAAAACGTGTCCTCACGTTATGCATAAGTAATAAAGAAGGCAATAGAATGCATGCATGTATTACAATATTTTGCACCGATCACAATTTATAATATTGCCACTCACCGAGTTATTGAAAACACCGATTAAGTTAAAACACCATTTGAAACATAAGGACAGTTAAAACAAGTGTTTTAAAATAACAGTTCAAACAACCACCGAAATATTCATTACACCGATCAAAAATATTTAAAACGAAGTAGAAAATGACCGGGAGAGTTCTTCGATAGGGTCTTCGTCCTGTAGTGCATACTCTCCTGGGATCGGGTCTCCAGCGTGCCAGCCTCTAGGTGGCGTCAAGTCCAAGTTGGCACCCTGTGGTGCCACATACTCCATAACACGCTGAGCGTTGAACACCCAGCGCTGATCAACTAATACTGCGCGCCACTTCCTTGCGCGCTGGACTCTGCTTGCGCACGCTCTGATCGGCGCCTGCTCCTTCTGGGCGCCACTGTCTCTTGCGCCACAACCTCTGGCGCAGCTGGGACGTTCTCAAGTCCGCGCCTGTAGCTCCAATACGTGGTTCCATCCGCGCGGATCTTGATACCCTTGTAGAGACGCATCTTCAGCCCGTATGATCGTGTGCTCATCCAGCCAGGCTCCATATGTAATGCACGCAGGAAAGTGCGTGATCACCTCCGCAGAGCAGCGGCCCTTCATGCTACTGCCTCCCAGTAGCGGTGAGCAGCGCGTGTAGCGCACCTTCTTTCCATAGTAGGCCCTTGAGGCCATGTCAGTAGTCCGGGCCGCTGAGATCCATTGTAGCGGCCGATGATGGAGTGGGAAATGAGCCTCTGGAGATAAAACATCTTCGGGTCCAATAGCTCCGTCCCCAAACTCTTCCACCCGCATACGGCTTGCTGCCGTCAGTCCAATCTCCCAGGCCTTCTTGATCAGTGTGCTCGTCTATCTCTGCGCCAGGCATCGCGCCATCCCATGACTGTGCCAAACTGTGATGGCGTCGCTTCAAAGTACACGCCCCTGTGGCGGTACCTGATCCGATCGGCCAGACCTTCGTAAGACGCGAGGAACTCCAATGTATCCTCGACGTCCTGTCGGAGTACAGCTCCATAAAGCTCCCCATCCGGTTGCGGTGAAGGCCGCATGATGTCTTCTAGGCCCCATCTCACGGAGAATTCCTCATCCACAAACACGGTTGGCAGGAACTCGCACCTGCTGTACATCTCATATTTAAGCTCAAAATCCAATTTCTCGGACTGATCTACGCAAATCGACATGATATCCGCAAAAACAACACACCCAAAAACTTAAACTGGCGCGCGTGTCCTGTCACGCGCGTGCAAAGTGCAGATCTGGATCTAGAACTTCTACTGTCAAATTGAACCACTAAAACTATTCCGAATCAACTGAAATTTTGACAGTAGAATACCTGCGTTGAGCTCTACGTTTTGACCAAAATTCTCGAAATTCTGGGTTGCGTGACGGCGGCGACGCGGCGGCTGTGGCGGCGGTCGGCGGTGGTGGTTTGTGGCTTTGGGTTTTTGTGTATAGAGAGATAAGTGAAAATGAAAAGTGACATAAAATTTACCCCTCATCACATATTTATAGTAAAATTTCACCACATGCATGCATGGCCCAAAACTAACTTGGGCCCAAACTAAAACTAACCCTAAAATTTTAACTAAAACAAAAACCACAACTAAACTAAACTAAACACACAAAACAAATAAAACTAAACTAGGTTAAGTTTGTCGGAGTACCTTCCGACGAGTGCTTTGTTTAACGTCGTTAGCTCGACGCAATTGTGCACTCATAGTGCACGGTTTACCTCCCCCACACTTGAATAATTGCCTCCTTCGCGTCATCATCTTTTCTGCATAGCAAAAATTCAAGTGGGTTAATATCAGAATAATGAGAGTAATCAATATGATCGAAGGGTAAGGAGATAGAAAACGCAAAGTCTCGCGTATTAGGCCTTAATGCTGCGCTAGTCTGTGTGCCTTGCGCGTTTCTGAGTTGTGCAGCCCTATTCTGCATGATCATCCTGCGCACCTGATCTGCGTTCCTATGTTGTTCCCAAGTATCTTGTCGCTCTCGGCTTCGCTCTCTGTGCCTCTTATCTGGTGGCTTACTCTTTATACTGTCCTGGCGCGCCAAAGGCATATTCTTCTGACTGGCGCGCATCATCCCAGAATAACTTGGTATCGGTGCTTCGTTGATCCAATCATTCACCACTGGTTCCTCCGATAACTTGATTCTTTTGATGACATCTAATCTGAGTATGTGCTTCTTGTCTTGTAATGTCACCATACCTTTCCCGACATCAATGCACACTTGCGCGGTCCTCATAAATGGTCGGCCCAGCAACACTGATTCCCTTGCTTCCGTATTCGGCTTGTTCATGTCAACTACGTAGAAATCTGCTAGAAACTTGAGTTTGCCGACATGGGTCAAGACGTCTACTATTTTCCCCTTTGCTTCGGTCCGTGAGTTGTCCGCAAGTAACAATGCAATGTCCGTTGGCTCGAGAGGTCCCATTGACGATGCTGAATACAGTGAATATGGCAGCAAATTAACCGATGCTCCTAAGTCTAACATACACTCGCTAACCAGGGTTTCTCCAATAAAGCACGGAATAGTAAAGGTTCCCGGATCAGCCAGTTTTTCCGGTAAATCTGGAGCTAAGCATATCTTCAAGCTTGCTTGGAAATCATTCAGCATAGTACCTTCCTTCTGCTCTGGTGGGTCAGGGTTGGTGCGTGAAAAGACCGGTGCAACAACTATTTCTGTATTTTGTTCCTCTGCTGCGCCATCAGTACTGCGCGTATCAACTGGCGCGCTGATGTGTTCTGGTGGCGCGTCCATCTGAACCATGTTGATACTTCCCTTTGGGTTCTGGATGACCTGAGAGGGCAGATTACCATCACTAGTCTTCAGTTCATTTACAGTGGTGGCAATCTGAGTGAGCTGGTTCTCAATCAGTTTAAACCTCTTATCGTTCTGTTCTTCATTCCGTCGTACTGTCTCGGCCAATTGACTAACTATTTCTTCTAACGACTTCTTTGGTGGTTGAGCATTCTGCGTTTGTCCTTCAGTGCGTCGGTGCGGTGGGTTGTAGGAAGGTACTGGCGCGTAAGGTCGTGCGCCAGTGGGAGCATTAGGTTGCGCGCGCCAGTCAGCGCGCGGCCTCTGAAAATTCTGGTCGTTCTTCCAACTAAACCCATTCTCTGCCAATCCAAACCTAGGCTGTCCTTGCCTAGCTTGTCCATTGTTCCATCCTCCTACTGCATTAACATCTGCGTGTTCTTCGAATAGGGAGGGGCATGCGTCAGTCAGATGGTCTGTGGCGTGACAGAATTCACACGCTCTTGCTTCGACGCTTTGTTTCAACATTAGCTTCTGCATCATATCCTTTAATTCTTTAATCTCGCCAGTGACATCCACTTGATGCAGAGATCTAGTACGGTTGTTTTCCAAAGATACTTGATATCTTACTTGATCAGCCGTGTCCTCTATTAGTTTCCAAACATCCTCCGGGTACATATTCCTCACGTTGCCTCCTGCGCAAGCATTCAACAACCTGAGCTCCATCTCAGTAAGTCCGTTGAGGAAGTTCTCTATCAACACATGTTGCGGGAGTCCATGATTGTAGCAGTTCGCTTCAAGTTCCCTGAACCGCTCGTAATACTCTGATAATGATTCCCCATGCAACTGTTTCGGCGCAGCTAACTCTCGACGCAGCAGTGACACTTTGGCCGCGGGATAAAACTTGTCTAGAAATCGTTCTTGTAATTCGGGCCATGTCCTTATTGAACCCGGCGCTAGTCCCATCAACCATTGTCGAGCTGAATCACATAGTGAAAACGGGAAGGCTCTAAGCTTCAACAATTCTGGGTCCTCATTCCCATTCCTCATATTCTCACAAATGGCTGCGAATTCTCGTACATGTTTTACTGGATTCTCACTAGCCATACCATGGAATTTTGGTATGTAGTGAACAAGCTGAGTCCGCAGTTCGAAGTGTCCATCTGGAGGCAGTACTATGCACCATGGTTGATTCACAGCTTGAGGAGCAGACATCTCCTTGATGGTGCGTCGCGCCACTGGTTGAGCAGGCACGCGCGCGCCAGGAGGTGGCGCGCGTCTATCCATGTTATCATTCAACTGATTATCATTTCTGGGTAGTTCAACGTCCATTCTGAACTCTAAGTCTCTGCGTACTTCTCTTCTGATTGCCTCGAGTTCAGCTGGGTTCAGGCGTGCAAAAATGTTGTCAGCGTTACGCGCTGGTGCGTCTGGAGTTCCTGCTCGTCTGCCGATGACACTATTCTCACCAAAATCTTCCATGCAAAAACAAAAACAACAACTAAATTAAACGTAACTAATATTTTTGGATTTTTTATTTAAAAGAAAAGAAAAGAAAATAACAGAAAGAAAAAAAAAGGAAAAGAAAACTTCTCTAGCCGCTCCCCGGCAACGGCGCCAAAATTTGACGAGCACGTCGTTGAGTGCTGCAAATTTATCCCGACTCTCCTTACTAGTATAGTATCGGCAAGCTGGGGTCGAATCCACAGGGAACGGTGGAAGTCTCTTTTCAACTACAAACTAAGATTGGGTTGTGCGTGAGTTTTAAAGAAAGAAAGAAAAAACTGCTGCGCAAGTACAACTGGCGCACACACAGACAGCAAGTATGAAAGACGCAAACAAATATGCAAGAGATGAATCCGGTTCAGATTCTTCACTATGAACTCTATGTTTTATCCTTGGTCACTAAAGGCACATGATATAATTGTCCACGTAGATTAAGGTCCTGTCACAGCTTAATAACCTACACATACATTCCGGTCAAGGTTTGTATGATATTACTACTCAATCTAGTCTAGTCAATAACGAATCCGGTCAAGGTAGTTACTGCCTATTCTAGTGTTACTCCTATCATTCACAGTCACGTACTTCTGATAGTTTAACTATAGATACTAGATTCTACAACTAAGTCTGCGGTGCAAGGCTTCGCTTAATTGTCTAACCTAATTATCATGCAATGGAGTGCGGAATAATAATACTAAACTTGATCATGTAAATTAAGAACAAGACCTCAAAAACATATTATTCATAGATCCAAATCCAAACCGAAATCAGTAAGTTAGCTAGACATACTGATCGAATACATCTCAAGAATAATTATAAGACAACTAAATAACAAGACAAATCTGTAGTGTGCGTCGTCAGGCTCGCGTGACAGGTTGTGCGCACGTCTTCGCCGGAATTCTGCTCTGCGCCGTCAGCTCTCTTCTTCGTCCTCTGTGATTTCCATAAAGCTTTGTATTTATAGTCCTTGCCTTCTAGGGTTTCCACGAATATTTAGGCAAGGAATATCTGGGAAATCATCTTTATCTCTAAAAATCAGCTTAGGAAATCTTAAATCTCCAAAAACCGATTTTAGAAATCTCTTTAGCGCGTGATGACTTCATTGTTCCGAATATCTCGCTGTCTGCTGACGTCACCGTTTTGCTGTCTTCGGCGCGACCTTCACTCGCGCGCCATAGTGCTCGCGCGCCAGTGGCCTTTTGTCTGTTGTCGTTGCCTTGTTATCTTTTTGCTCGAGATTCAGCCTCCTTGTTGCGTTTTTGTTCTAACTCTTCTTTAAGACCTGAAATACAAAACTACACCAAAAGCGTAATCTTATACCATAATATGTTGGAATAAAAGCAGTGTAAATGACATAAAATAGCGTACAACTACGCTCTATCAGCTAGTAGTGTACTCACGCTCCTGTTTTCTGTTTTTTACTTGTTTACTCACAACCCCTGTTTTAGATTGTAGATTAAAAAGGCGACTTCTCACCGTTCCCTGTGGATTCGACCCCAGCTTACCAAGACTATACTAGTACTAGAGCCGGGACAAATTTGCAGCACTCAACGACGTGCTCATCAAATTTTGGCGCCGTTGCCGGGGAGCGGCTAGAGAAGTTTTCTTTTCTTTTTTTTTTATATTTAGTTCTTTATTTACTTTTTGTTTTCTTATATTAAAACCAAAAAAAAGTTACGTTTAATTTAGTTGTTGTTTGTGTCTTTGCATGGACAACACACCAGATGCGCCAGCGCGCAATGTCGAGAACTTGTTTGCTAGACTGAACCCCGCATAATTGGATGCTATCAGAAGGGAGGTTCAGAGAGATTTTGAGCAAAGCATGGCTGATGCGTCATTGAGGAGTAAGGTCCAAATTAAAAATAATGTTGATGCTCGTGCGCCACCATATGTCGCGCGCGTTCCTGCGCAACCTGTGGCGCGACGCACCATCAAAGAGATGTTTGCTGCTAAGAATGGGTTCAGTTGGAGAGCGGATCCAAAATTTCCAGAGACCGCGCGCTGATTGGCGCGCGCAACCTAACGCTCCAACTGGCGCGCAACCTTACGCGCCAGCTGCTTCATACAACCCACCGTACAGATGCAATGAAGGACCAGTGCAATACAATAACCAACCAAGAAGGTCTCTAGAGGACATAGTCTGTCAGTTGGCAGAAACCATACGTAAGAACGAAGAGCAACGACAAAGCGTTTCACTCTCACTGAAAATCAGCTAATAGAGATCTCCGCTACCTTAATCGAATCATGGAGCACAGGAAAGCAAAAGAACCTCTTCTCAAAACGGGGTCAATACATAGTTACTTACGTCAGACAAGGAGACATTCAATGCGCCAGCTGTCACACGCGCACTGGAAAGCGCGCAACTGGAGGCGCATCCAGTGGATTCAGCAGCTTCAGATGACGAGATTAATTTGAAGAGCACGCTGAATCGATGCCAGCAGATGAGAGGTACATTGAGAAGTTTAATGAATTAATTATTGCTAATGAGCTTGTACCGTTGATGCGCAGGAACTAGTGGTTGCGCTCAAGGAACCGATTACCACTCTGATTATGACAACAAGGGCAAAGGAGAGACTCTACCCATATGGTTAAAAGTGGTCTAAAATACGATCAAAGGCTTGCTCTAGATGATCCGTTGGAGCTGACGAGCCAATTCGCACGCCAGTTGGTGCGCGAGTACACCATGGTTTGAGGAAGCTCGTGAGCGAGTGCGAACGCGCATTTTGACTCGCGCGACATCAACAGATTTGAACGCTTTTTATTCCAAACTTTTATTTTGGTTTTGATGTCACTAACTCCCAGTTAAGCAATGAATATAATTATGCACTTGAATGTTTGCCATGCAGGAATACAAGCTGATAACAAAAAAGGGCAAAAATTCAAGTGTGGGGGAGAACACTGGTGCGCCATAAGTCTGCCCAAGTACTGTCACAGCAGCGATGTTAAAACCACGGCACTTTGGAGGTTACCGTTATTACTTCTTCCAGACTATACTAGTAGGATAGCCCTGTGGATTCGACTTCTCACCGTTCCCTGTGGATTCGACCAAGCTTACCAAAGACTATACTAGTAGGAGAGCCGGGATAAATTTGCAGCACTCAACGACATGCTTGTCAGTATGTCTAGCTAACTTACTGAATTCGGTTTGGATTCAGATCTATAAATGACATGTTTTGAGGTTTTGTTCTTAATTGCATGATAAGTTTAGTATTATTATTCCAAGCTCAATTGCATGATAATTAGGTTAGACAGTTAAGCGAAGCATTGCACCGCAGACTTAGTTGTAGAATCTGTTATCTATGGTTAAACTATCAGAAGTACGTGACTGTGAATGATAGGAGTAACACTAGAATTGTTGATAGCTACCTTGATAACACCAGCTATTCATCCAATGCAGAAGACACGAGGTATCCTAAGTCTAGTACTAATTTATATGTTGTAAACACGCCTGCCTCTCTTAACTTATAGGAACCAAAGATCACACTGAAGCAACTCTCGGAGCACCTGAAGTATGTGTTTTTGGGCAATAATGATACTAAGCCAGTAATTATAAAGAACCAGTTGGAACCCGCGCAAGAAGTGCGCCTGGTAGGCGCAAGAACAAGCGCGCGACCAGGTGGACGCTAGATGACTTGCACGGAATTAGCCCAGATGTGTGCATGCATCAAATTCTGTTAGAAGATGGGGCTAACCCGTGTAGAGATGCCCAACGAAGACTCAACCCTATAATGATGGAGGTAGTGTAGAAAGAGATCATTAAACTGCTCGATGCTGGAATTATTTATCCGATCTCCGATAGTAAGTGGGTTAGTCCGATCCACGTTGTCCCTTGGGATCATAGTAGAAGAAAATGCAGCATGGGACTGGTGCAAAGAGAATACAGACCGATGGCGCATGTGCATAGATTATAGCTGAATGAAGTGACGTGCAAAGACCACTTCAGGGTATAATCAAATTCCCATAGCTGCGGAGGACCAAGAAAAGACAACATTCACATGTCCTTTCGGTGCGTTTGCCTACCGGCGCATGTCTTTCGGATTATGTAACGCGCCAGGTACATTCCAGAGGTTAGTAATGAGTATATTCTCGGACATGTTGGGATCATGCATTAAAGTATTAAAGGATGATTTTACTGTGCATGGTGACACGTTTGACGCATGTTTGGATAATTTATATAAGGTCTTGAAACGTTGCATATCTAAAAACCTAGTCCTTAATTATGAAAAGTGTCGCTTCATGGTCACGCATGGAGTGGTGCTCGGCTATATTGTCGCAAGGGAAGGATTAAAGGTGGATAAAGCAAAAATCGATCTTATTGCTAGTTTGCCGTACCCTACTAATGTTAGAGAGATTAAATCTTTTTTAGGGCACGCTGGATTTTATAGACGTTTTATTAAGGACTTTTCTAAAATATCGACTCCATTATCTAACTGACGTTGGGTTTTTAGGGCGAGTATATGCGAAATACTTATCCTAGTCACGCAATGTCAAACAAATTTATAATTCCTAGGGTGACCTAGGGTCGAGTCCCAAGAGAAAAGCCTAGACGTTGTTTTCTATCGATAGTCACTAATGCAAGTCTGATAATGAAGCGACACTAATGCAAGTCTGATATCTAAGTCTGATAAACAGAAATGAAATGCAGCAAGAACCCTACTTCATTCCTAGGTTACAAGATAATGATGCAATAATAATGAAGCAAGCATACGAAGTCATGAATGATATGTTTCTTAGGTTATTGTGTTGCGCATTCTAAATTCAACTCTCGCTCCTTCTCTATAATGGATGCAACACTTAAGTACGATTCTCAAACTCTCGCTCTATTGAATCGTGTTTAGAACTTAAATCCCATAATCTCAACCTCTCGGTCTATTGATTGGTAATTCAAGTCCACAATAATGTTAACCTAAGGTAATATGTGTTTGTCACTCTCGCACACGAAACACTGCCCTAAACATATAATTCTGAATTCTAAACCTCCTAAGTTCAACTCTCGTTCCTTCCTTAGGCATATAAAATTCAGAACATAAATAAAGGGAATAAACAAACATATCAAACAAATACTTCATTATGCTCGGTAAAAATTCAGTTTTGCATTACAATCTAACCTAGGAACTCCGTGAGGATTCCAACCACAATACTACTCAGTCATGCTATGAAAAGAAATAAACAAAACGGAATAAAAGAAGAGTAGAGGTTGCCGGTGTTGGAGAGGAGATCTTTGGCGTTTCCTTGGGCTTCTTGTCGTCAAAACCTTTGGAGTAGCCGCTGAAAATCCTTCCAAACCGTCCCTTTTGAAGCTTGCTCGCTCCCCTGATATGGTGTCTTGATATTCTGGGCGTCAAGCTCTGGTTTGTGTGTTTAGGGTTTTTTTATTTATATGTTTGAATTTCCAAACTCTGAACTTTCCAAAAATCCAGATTCTGCAATATTCTGTCCGCGGCCGACTCACTTTTTGGGTCGCCCGATCCATTCCTTGGGGTGCCCGACCCATTTTCCTCAGAATACCTTCTTTGCCTCCTGACCGACTCACTTTTGGGTTGGGGCCCCCAATAAATGGGTCGGTCGACTCATTTTGCTTCCTAGGTCGCCCGACTCATTTCTCGGCAGAAACGGGTCGGTCTGTCTTGAACGACTCAAAACACCATCTTACACTCCGAATTGGAACTTTATGTAAACTACAAAGTTGTAGATAATTGAAAGAGCTTTCCAACGAGATATCATACATCTGAATCCAAGATCTGTGCATTGTTCTAGAAGCTTTTAAAGAGCTAGAGGTCGGGCTGCCACTATATGCTGCCATTTACTCGTTTATGCTCCGAATCATCTGGAATTCGTCCGAACTTCTTCCATTCCATCCCGCATTGATATATTTACGTTTATAACCCCACACTTAAGTCTTGTTCGTCCCGAACAAGTAAAACCAGAGATCATGCAGTGAGTAAACATTATATGGATGGCATGGATATCGGACGGAAAAAGTTCAATACACACATGGGTCTCTACTCAAAAATTAACTTCAATGTGAATGATAAAAATTGAATCTTGCATTGAAACCAAACCTAAGACATTCATAAAATCAGTACTACAATGTACGGTACAACAAAAATAAAGTGCATAAACAAAAAGATAGGTAGAGTAGAAGGTTTGTCAAGTCTTCTCTCATGGTGTCCTCTTCAAAATCTCGAAATTTCTTCGATTTGTTCATTGATCTTGGCCTAGGGTTTCACCCCTGGGAGGAGGCACACCCTGCTGAATGTTTGAAGCTATGAATTTATGTGCTCACCTTTTGGGCTTTTTAACTTAGGCTGGATTTTGGGCCCATGTTCTGCTCAGTTGAGATTTCGGCCTGTAACTTACTCTTCCTCTCCAAATTTGAACTTCACATAAACCAAAGAGTTGTAGGAAATTGAAATAGCTTTCTAACAAGCTATCATTCAACCCAATCAGATATCTGTGTTGAATTTGGCAAGCTTTTAAAGGCATAAAGGTCTGACTGTCAGATTCCAGATTTCCATATATGCGCAGAATTTCGGTTTTTGGAAAGCTTGATCTTCAATTCTTAATTTCTGCTGTGTGAAGTTTCTAATTTCTTAATGGACAGCTTGTAGCTTCAGAGTTTCCTTCCATGCTAGGAATATAAATCTTTCAAAAACCAAATAGGAAACAATCGAAATTAGGAAACATAGCGTATTTCCTAATTCTGCTCGTAAGACATCTTGCTAATTTCAAGTTGCTGTACTGTTTGAAGGGACAAATTTCACGGTCAGCATACTGAACATGTTTCCGTGCAAGTTTTTTTTCCTTACACAGCAACTTCCATATACTTTAGTCTGCTTCTCGTGCTCAGTACAACCAAAATCTAGCCCATTATTCTCCAAACCATTTCATAAATTACGATATGCATTATGAACCTGAAATGAATAGAGAAAGCATCAAATTGCCTCAAAATATAACGGAACAAATAAGAACTTAAGGTATAACACGGACAAATACATAGTATACTTGTCGGTACATCACTAACCTCCTGCAAAAGGATGTGATGTTTGATTTTACGGATGCTTGCCGCGCAGCGTTTGACACACTGAAGCGTACATTGACTAGCGCGCCAGTACTACAAGTGCCAGATTGGAACTTGCCATTCGAGTTGATGTGTGACGCGAGCGACTATGCTATTTGCGCGGTACTGGGCAGCGCAAGGACAAGAAACCTCACGCGATTTACTATGCATCGTGCACACTACCACTAAGAAAGAGCTACTAGCCATTGTCTTTGCCCTAGAGAAATTCCGTGCATACGTATTAGAGGCCAAAGTCATAATATTCACAGTTCACGCGGCACTGAGGTATTTGATGTCCAAAAAGGAAACTAAACCGAGACTCATGCGTTGGTTATTACTTTTACAGGAATTTGACTTAGAAATCAAGGACAAAAAGGGATCAGACAACACGGTAGCAAACCACCTGAGTCGTATACTCAAAGAAGAGGATCAAGGAATTATCACGGCAACCTTTCCGCACAAGCACATAATGACACTATAGGGTAAGGTACCGTGGTATGCTCACATCGTGAACTACCTGGTCACTGGTACGTTTCCCCCAGCATTCAATAAACCGCAAAGATTACGATTAAAACATCATGCTAGAGTGTACTTATGGGATGATCCGTACTTGTTTAGAATAGGTCCCGACCAAATACTTAGACGCTACATTCCAGACCATGAAATAGAATCGGTCATAGCTTTTTGTCATGAACATGCATGTGGCGGACATTTTGGCCTCAAATGAACCAGTAGGAAAATATTAAATTCAGGATTTTATTGGCCACATTTGTTTAGGGATTCTGATAGAGCACTTTTGTATGCTGTTTAGGTCCTTTACACTTCTTAGATTCTAACATATTTAGTATAAGATTACGCTTTTGGTGTAGTTTTGTATCTCAGGTTAATTGAAAGAGTTAGAACAAAAGGGCAACAAGAAGGCTGAATCTCGGAACAAAAGACAACAAGTTGACAAGAGCCAAAGACCAACTAGCGCGCGAGCAGTGTGGCGCGCGAGTATGGGCCGCGCGGAGCAGAGCAAAATGATGACGTCAGCTATCAGCAAAAAGAATATTTCTAAGTCTGGAATTTAGAGATAAAGATATTTCCAAAGCTGATTTTTAGATATAAGGATATATTCTCTTGCCTAAATATTCGTGGAAACCCTAGAAGGCAAGAGTATAAATACACAGCTACCAGGAGAGTCCAGACAAGTACATATTTGCGTAAAGAGGCGATTTAGAGGAGGATTGAAGAAGGATCGCAGAACTGCCGGCGCAAGACTGAGACGCGCACTGACGACACGCGCACCAGACTATAGTGTTTTACTTGTTGTTTTCATATGAATATTAAGATGAATCTGTTCAGCATGTCTAGCTAACTTTCTGAATTCAGTTTAGACTTTGAGCTATGAATAATATGTTTTGAGGTTTTATTCTTAATGCATGACATGTTTAGTATTATTACTCCGAGCAAACTTGCATGATAACTAGTTTAGATAGTTAGGCGAAGCCTTTACCCGCAGACCTAATTATAGACTCTATTATCTAACGTTAAACTATCAGAGGTACATTACAGTGAATGATAGGAGTAGCACTAGAATAGTTAATCACTACCTTTACCGGATTCGTGGTTAATCAGGCTAGGTTGGGTAGTAATATCATATAGACCTTTACCGGAATATATGTGTAAGCTATTCAGCTTTTACCAGACCTTAGCTTGCGTGAAAAATCAGTCCTAGATCCTTAGAAAACCCGTGATGAACATAGAAGTTCATAGTGATAAGTCTAAACTGAGCTCATCTCCTATTCATATTTTACACTTGTATTAATTATGTGAGCTAGTAGCACTCACGTTCCTGTTTTCTTTCTTTTGCTTGATTAATCTCACACAACCCCAATCTTAATTTGTAGATAAAAGACTACTTCTCACCGTTTCTTGTGGATTCCACCCCAGCTTGCCAATACTATACTAGTAGGAGAGTCGGGACGAATTTGCAGCAGTCAACGACGTGCTCGTCAAATTTTGGCGCCGTTGCCGGGGAAAGCGCTAGAGAAGTTTTCTTTTCTTTCCTTTTTAGTTGTTATTTATTTTCTGTTTTCTTATATAAAAAACCCAAAAAAAATCCAAAAATAAAATTAGTTACGTTTAATTTAGTTGTTGTTTTTGTCTTTGTATGGAAGCAGGTGGAAAATATAGTGTAATCGGCAGAAGGATAGAAACCCCGGACACGCCAGTGCGCGACGCCGAGAACATCTTTGCTCGACTACACCCAGCTAAACTAGACGCGATCAGAAGAGAAGTACAACGAGATCTGGAGTTCAGGATGGCTGCTGAAGTACCAAGAAATGACAATCAGCTACAGAATAATATGGACGTACGCGCGCCACCACCTGTCGCGCGCGTACCTGTGCAACCAGTGGCGCGACGCACCATTAAGGAGATGTCTGCTCCTCAGGCAGTCAATCAACCTTGGTGCATCGTGCTGCCTCCGGATGGTCACTTCGAACTACAGACTCAGCTAGTGCACTACATACCCAAGTTTCACGGCATGGCTACTGAAAACCCAGTAAAACACGTAAGAGAGTTCGCGGCCATCTGCGAGAATATGAGGAATGGGAATGAGGACCCTGAGTTGCTGAAGTTGAGAGCCTTCCCATTATCACTTTGTGATTCAGCTAGACAGTGGCTGATAGGGCTAGCACCCGGTTCGATAAGGACGTGGCCCGAGTTGCAAGAAAGGTTTCTAGACAAATTTTACCCTGCGACCAAGGTGTCACTACTCAGAAGAGAGCTAGCCGCGCCGAAGCAGTTGCATGGAGAGTCGTTATCAGAGTATTATGAGCGGTTCAGGGAACTTGAAGCGAACTTCTACAATCATGGACTCCCACATCATGCGCTTATCGAGAACTTCCTCAACGGGCTTACTAAGATGGAACTCAGGTTAATATGTACCCGGAGGATGTGTGGAAGTTGATTGAGGATACAGCGGACCAAGTCTCAGGTATCCTTAGAGAACAGTCGCGCCAGATCTCGGCATCAAGTAGACGTTACTGGATAAATCAAGAAGCTTAAGGATATGATGCAGAAGTTGATGATGAAGCAGAGCGCTGATACTAGACCGTGTGAATTTTGTCACACCACAGATCATCAGACAGACGCATGCCCCACCTTGTTCGAATAACACGCAGATGTGAACGCTATTGGAGGGTGGAACAATGGGCAAGCTAGGCAAGGACAGCCTAGATTCGGATTAGCCGAAAACGGGTTCAGTTGGAAGAACGAGCAGAATTTTCAGAGACCGCGCGCTGACTGGGGCGCGCAACCTAACGCACCAACTGGCGCGCGACCTTATGCACTAGCCGCTTCCTACAACCAGTCACACAAACGGCTGAAGGGCCGTGCAGTATAACCAATAGCCAAAGAGATCATTAGAAGACATTGTGGGACAAGTGGCTGAGACGGAACGGAAGAATGAAGAGCAAAACGAGAAGTGCTTTACTCTGATTGAAAATCAGTTGACACAAATCTCCGCGTTTGTAACCAGATTTGTGAATAACAGGAAAGCAGCTAAAGCCAAAATGCAGAATGGTGTCAATTCGGTGCTACTCAGATCAGGCAAAGAAATTTCTAGTGCGCTAGTGGCTACTCGTGTAAGGAAAAGCGCGAACGCGCAGATTCTGGACTTAGCACCAGAGCCAAATGCACCTTTTGCAGGAAAGGAGAGCCAATCTAGCAGCACCATGCCACTTCCCTTCCCCACCCAGACCATGAAACCTAAGAAAACTGAGCTAGATAAGGAGTTATATGACTTGTTTCGTAAGGTGGAAATCAATATCCCACTTATAGATGCATTGAAGCAAATTCCGCGGTACGCAAGGTTTCTCAAGGATCTATACACGAACAAAAGGATGAATGGAGGACAAAGAGAGCAAGTGCAGCTTAACACAAACGCCTCAGCAATCGTGCAACATAAGGTACCACCAAAATGCCGAGATCCAGGTACGTTTACTATACCATCCACAATCGGTAACTCTGTAGTAGACAATTGCATGGTAGACTTAGGCACTTCTATAAATGTTTTACCTTACTCTCAATACACAACTTTGCATCTTGGACCACTTAAGCCTGCAGGGTTGACAATCCAATTAGCAGACAGATCTTGCAAGCAACTAGTGGGCATGGTCGAGGATGTACTGGTATGAGTGGGAGAATTGGTGTTCCAAGCAGATTTCTATGTGTTATAGATGGAAGGAAACGTCTCCACCAACACTGCGCAAGTATTGCTTGGCCGACCATTGCTGATGATCGCACGGACAAGAATTGATGTTTGGAAGGGAACCCTATCAATGAAAGTGGATGGTGAAGTTATACACTTCAATATCATGCAGTTTGCTCATGATGATTCCACGGTAAATGCACTGGATATCATTGATGAAGTAGTGGAAGATGAGCATGCGCGCCATCAAACTTGCGCACTGTTAGACGCATGCGGAGAAGTAGCTGATACAACCGCAGATAACATCAGCAGTTCATCCGATGCAGAGGACACAGGGTATCTTACTTCTGGTATTGAATTATGTGCTACTGACACAGCTGTCTCTCATACCATACAGGAACCAAAGATCACATTGAAGCAACTTCCTGAATACCTGAAGTATGTATTTTTTGGCGATAATGAGACTAAGCCGGTGATCAAAAAAACCCAGTTGGAACCCGCACAAGAAGCACACCTGGTGGAAGTATTGCGCAAAAACTGGCGCGTGATTGGGTGGACACTGGATGACTTGCGCGAAATCAGCCCGGACGTGTGCATGCATCAAATTCTGTTAGAAGATGGAGCTAAACCATGCAGAGATGCTCAGCGAAGACTCAACCCTATCATGACGGAGCTGGTGCAGAAAGAGATCATAAAGTTGCTCGACGCTAGAATTATTTCTCCAATCTCTGATAGCAAGTGGGCGAGTCTGATCCATGTTGTCCCGAAGAAGGGTGGGATCACGGTAGAGGAAAACGCAGCACGTAAACCGCATTACTATTTCTTGGATGGATTTTTATTGTATAATCAAATTCCCATAGCTGCGGAGGACCAAGACAAGACAACGTTCACATGCCCTTTTGGTACGCTTGCTTTCCGGCGCATGTCTTTTGGATTATGTAATGCGCCAGGTACGTTCCAGAGGTTAGTAATGAGTATATTCTCGGACATGTTGGGATCATGCATTGAAGTATTTATGGACGATTTTACGGTGCATGGTGACACGTTTGATGCATGTTTAGATAATTTAGATAAAGTCTTGAAACGTTGCATGTCTAAAAACCTGGTCCTTAATTATGAAAAGTGTCACTTCATGGTCACGCATGGAGTGGTGCTCGGCCATATTGTCTCAAGGGAAGGATTAAAGGTAGACAAGGCAAAAATCGATCTTATTGCTAGCTTGCCGTACCCTACTAATGTTAGAGAGATTAAATCTTTTCTAGGGCACACTGGATTTTATAGACGTTTCATTCAAGACTTTTCTAAAATATCAACTCCGTTGTCTAACCTCCTGCAGAAGGATGTAGTGTTTGATTTCACAGATGCCTGTCGCGCAGCGTTTGACGTGAAACACGCACTGACTAGCGCGCCAGTACTGTAGGCGCCAGACTGGAATCTGCTGTTCGAACTGATGTGCGACGCAAGCGACTATGCTGTTGGCGCGGTACTTGGCCAGTGCAAGGACAAAAAGCCTCACGCAATCTACTACGCATCGCGCACACTGGACCCCGCGCAGCGGAATTACACCACTGAGAAGGAGCTGCTAGCCATTGTTTTTGCCCTAGAAAAATTCCGTGCATACATATTAGGGGCCAAAGTCATCATATTTACAGATCATGCGGCACTAAGGTATTTGATGTCCAAGAAAGAAACTAAATCGAGACTCATGCGTTGGTTATTGCTTTTACAGGAATTCGACATATAAATCAAGAACAAAAAAGGATCGGACAACACGGTGGCAGATCACTTGAGTCGTATAGTCAAGAAAGAAGATCAAGAATTATCAAGGACACCTTTCCGGACGAGCAAATGACAATACAGGGTAAGGTACCGTGGTATGCTCACATTGTGAACCACCTGGTCACTGGTACGTTTCCCCCATCATTCAATAAACCGTCAAAGATTACGACTAAAACATGATGCTAGAATGTATTTATGGGATGATCCGTACTTGTTTAGAATAGGTCCGGACCAAATACTTAGACGTTGTGTTCCAGACCATGAAATAGAATCGGTCCTAGCTTTCTGCCATGAACATGCATGTGGTGGGCATTTTGGCCCTAAACAAACCAGTAGGAAAATTTTAGACTCAGGATTTTACTGGCCGTATTTGTTTAGGGAT
Source organism: Sedum album (assembly GCA_006409495.1). Lineage (NCBI taxonomy): Eukaryota > Viridiplantae > Streptophyta > Magnoliopsida > Saxifragales > Crassulaceae > Sedum > Sedum album. The sequence continues at coordinate 109,353 of QZGG01000415.1, forward strand.
TCATATGCACATTGCAAACGTTGCGATAGATTTCAGCGCGCGGGTAATATATCCGCGCGCAATAAGATGCCTCAGATGCCTATCATGGTAGATGAGGTGTTTGATTTATGGGGAATAGACTTCATGGGACCTTTCCCTCCTTCGTTCGGGTTTGAGTACATTCTAGTAGCTGTAGATTATGTGTCTAAATGGGTTGAGGCTAAGGCTATAAGAAAGGATGACGCTAAAACGGTTACTGATTTTTTGCGCACTAACGTTTTTTGGCGTTACGGTGGACCTAAGGCACTAATCAGTGACCAAGGAACTCACTTTTGTAACAGAATGGTAGCACAGGTAGTCAAACACTATGGGGTCCAACATAGAACATCCACAGCATATCACCCACAAACAAACGGCCAGGTTGAAACTTCCAACAGAGAAATCAAGCGGATACTTGAGAAGATGGTGAAGCCAGCACGGAAAGACTGGAGCCTCATGTTAGATGACGCACTGTGGGCATATAGGACATCCTTCAAGACACCTATTGGCACCTCGCCATTCAGATTGAAAAGCATGTCATCTTTCGGTGGAACTAGAGCACAAGGCCTACTGGGCATTACGTACATGCAAATTGGATTTGGATAGTGCAGGGCGAGAAAGGATGTTGGTTTTGAACGAGCTAGATGAGCTGCGCGCAGACGCATATGACAGCACGCGCGACTACAAATTGCACACAAAACTGTATCACGATAAGTTCATATTACGCTGTTCCTTCATTATTGGTGATAAGGTTTTATTATTCTCATCTCATTTGAAGATAATGCCAGGAAAATTGCGTAGCAGATGGACTGGCCCATACATTGTCACTAAGGTTTTTGCGCACGGGGTAGTAAAGATAGAAGGAGAAAATGATCATCACCGCTTCAAGGTCAATGGACAACGACTCAAGCATTACCTCTCTGGTCCCATACCACCCGCGCAAGAGTTTGATTTAATGGTACCAGATGAGCAAGAGTTGTCTGCTGTAGAACCTACCGGTGCGCACGAAGGATCGCGCACAATAACTAGCACATCTACGAAGGGTGTCACTAATGGTCCGCATGAACAATAAGAAGACGAGGTACTGTCGAGCCAGCGACGTTAAACAATGGCACTTCCGGGAGGTAACCCGTTTTATTACATGCATGCTACTACCTTCTTTATTACTTGTGCATAACGTGAGGACACATTTTTGTTTAAGTTTGGGGGGGTAGTAGTACAACTATCTTAGGAGTAGTTTAGTTTAAATTTTTTAATTTTTAGTTAAGACTAGCTGACATGTGAAATCTCAAAAGGTAATTGTGCGCGAGAAACATTGGCGTGCGTGACCTGTGTGCGTCACTCGCGCACCTGCGTAAATTTGTGCAGATATGACATATTCTGATTTTTGTTAATTTTTTCGAATTTTGTGTGTTCTCTTTAGTGGAATTATGAGGGATGTGGAGCTGATAGAAACGTCCTAGAGAAGCAGTCAACCGAACCAAACTTGAGGAGCGGTTGTATGGTTATGAGTAGTCGTGGAGGTTGGTACTTCGCGGTCAAAGGATAAAGAGCAAGCTCAGTCACGCAGATGCCGAAGGCGAAATCCTAATGGCGTGACAAGACGGGAAGAATAAAGATCCGGAGCAGATAGTATTCGATTCAAAAGTTAAAGCACAAAAAGCCGAAACAATGAAAAGAAGAAATCATGCAACAAACGGTGCAACAAACGGTGTATCAAACTGTCCAAGAAACAAAAAGTGAAGCGTCGAAGACGTAAGCTCAGAACCTTAAAGACGCGAATCAATCACGTAACAGAAAAAGCGAACACAGGTAACCCTAAAATTGCAAATCAGGAAGAATTCGGTGACCGATGCTTAAACAGGACTATCTCCCAATCATCTGAATTGGTATGCATTCCACAAGAGAGGTAAAACAAAGTTTGAATTAATTACTTAAATCGGTTTTGTGTTGTATAGTCACAATTACGCAGGTTATGTGAGTGGCGCAAGACATGTGGCGCAGTAAGTCCAACATTCACGCTACATTACACAAGAGGAAAGGAAGCCGGATTGTTCAGGGACGAACAAGAGTAAGTGTGGGGGATTTGATAGAGCACTTTTATATGCTATTTAAGGTCCTTTACACTACTTAGACTCTAACATATTTAGTATAAGATTACGCTTTTGGTGTAGTTTTGTATCTCAGGTTAGTTGAAAGAGTTAGAACAAAAGTGCAACAAGAAGGCTGAATCTCGGAATAAAAGACAACAAGTCGACAAGAGCCAAAGACCAACTAGCGCGCGAGCAGTGTGGCGCGCGAGTATGGGTCGCGCAGAGCAGAGGAAAACAATGACGTCAGCAATCAGCAAAATATCCAAAGCGATGAAGTCATCACGCGCAAAGAATATTTCTAAGTCTGGAATTTAGAGATAAAGATATTTCCAAAGCTGATTTTTAGAGATAAGGATATATTCTCTTGCCTAAATATTCGTGGAAACCCTAGAAGGCAAGAGTATAAATACACAGCTACCAGAAGAGTCCAGAAATGTACATATTTGCGTAAAGCGGCGATCTAGAGGAGGATTGAAGAAGGATCGCAGAACTGCCGGCGCAAGTTTGAGACGCGCACTGACGACGCGCGCACCAGGCTATAGTGTTTTACTTGTTGTTTTCATATGAATATTGAGATGAATCTGTTCAGCATGTCTAGCTAACTTTCTGAATTCACTTTAGACTTTGAGCTATGAATAATATGTTTTGAGGTTTTATTCTTAATGCATGACATGTTTAGTATTACTACTCTGAGCAAACTTGTATGATAACTAGTTTAGATAGTTAGGCGAAGCCTTTACCCGCATACCTAATTATACACTCTATTATCTAATGTCAAACTATCTGAGGTACGTTAGAGTGAATGATAGGAGTAGCACTAGAATAGCTAATCACTACCTTTACCGGATTCATGGTTAATTAGGCTAGGTTGGGTAGTAATATCATATAGACCTTTACCGAAATATATGTGTAAGCTATTAAGCCTTTGCTGAACCTTATCTTGCGTGAACAATCAGTTATAGATCCTTAGAAAACCCGTGATAAACATAGAAGTTCATAGTGATAAGTCTGAGCTGAGCTCATCTCCTATTCATATTTTACACTTGTATTAATTCTGTGCGCCAGTAGCACTCACGTTCCTGTTTTCTTTCTTTTACTTGTTTAATCTCACACAACCCCAATCCTAATTTGTAGATAAAGGACTACTTCTCACCGTTCCCTGTGGATTCGACCCCAGCTTGCCAATACTATACTAGTAGGAGAGTCGGGACAAATTTGCAGCACTCAATGACGTGCTCGTCTGATTCATATGCACATTGCAAAAGTTGCAATAGACGTTAGCGCGCAATCTGGAATTAGAGCACAAGGCCTACTGGGTATTACGTACATGCAATCTGGACTTGGACAGTGCAGGGCGAGAGAGGATGTTGGATTTGAACGAGTTAGATGAGCTATGGGCTGACGCATATGATAGCACGCGCGACTACATATGGCCCACAAAACTATATCTCGATAAGTTTATTCTACATCGTTCCTTCAACGTTGGTGATAAAGTTTTGTTATTATCATCCTGTTTAAAGATCATGCCAGGAAAATTGCGTAGCAGGTGGACCGGGTCGTTCACTGTCACAAAGATTTTTGCGTGCGGGGCCGTTGAACTCGGGGATGAGACTGATCACCACCGCTTCAAGGTAAACGACTGGCGAATTAAGCAGTATCTTTCTAGCCCTATTCCACCGGCACAAGAGTTTGATCTGCCGACACCAAGTGAGCGAGAGGCACCTGCCCCAGATCCTGCTGGCGCGAGTGTAGTTACCCGCGCACGCAAAAGGTCGCGCAACAGAATCCGCACATCAACTTGGAAGGACACTGAAGAATTACCAAGGCAATGACCAAACTAGGTACTGTCGAGCCAACGACGTTAAACAAAGGCACTTATAGGAGGTAACCCATTTAAAATTTTCATATGCATGCATGCTGCTGCCTTCTTTACTACTTGTGCATAACGTGAGGACACGTTTTTGTTTAAGTGTGGGGGCGGTAGTACATCTATCTTAGGAGCAGGTTGGTTTAAATTTTTTGTTTTTTTAGTCTAGACTAGCTGAATGTGAAATCTCAAGAGGTAATTGTGCGCAGGAAACAATGGCGTGCGCGACCTGTGCACGTTACTCGCGCACCTGTGTAATTGGTGCATACATGGCATATTCTGATTTTTCGTTAATTTTTTCTCAAATTTTGTGTGAACTCTTGAGTGGAATAAAGAGGGATGTGGAGCTGATAAAAACGTAATAGAGAAGCAGTCGACCGAACAATTCTTGAGGATCGGTTGTATGGTTATGAGTAGTAGTGGAGGTTGGTACTTCGCGGTTAAAGGAAAAAAAAGCAAGCTCAGTCACGTAGATGCCAAAGGCAAAACCCTAATGGCGTGACGAGACGGGAAAAAAAACTATCTTCACGGAAGTTAGTTGCTCAGGAAGGGGCGCGCGGTTGCAGACGCATGGCCTGACTTGCGCGCAACTGATCGGAAGTGAGAGTGGGGCGTGGTTCCATAGCTATTATTAGAAGGCCATGATTGGAAACCGTTCTAGGGAACAATTAAGATCCGGACCAGAAAAGATTCAATTCAAAGTTAAAGCTCACAAGGCCGAAACAATGAAAAGAAGAAAGTGTGCAACAAAGTGTGTATCAAACTGTCCTAGAAACAAAAAGTGAAGCGTCAAAGACGTAAGCTCAGAACCCTAAAGACGCGAATCAATCATGTACTAGAAAAAGCGAACACAAATAACCATACAATTGCAAATCCAGAAGAATTCGGTGACCGGTGCTTAAAGAGGTCTATCTCCTAATCATCCGAATTGGAATGCATTCCACATAGAGGTAAAACAAAGTTTGAATTAATTACTTAAATCAATTTTGTGTTGTATAGTCACAATTGCGCAGGTCGCGTGAGTGGCGCAGACAGGTAGTGCAGTAAGTCCAAAAATCACGCGTACATTACACAAGAGGTAAGGAAGTCGGATTGTTTAGGGACGAACAAGAGTAAGTGTGGGGGATTTGATAGAGCACTTTTGTATCCTGTTTTATATCCTTTCACACTACTTAGATTCTAACATATTTAGTATAAAATTACGCTTTTGGTGTAGTTTTGTATCTCAGTTTGATTAGAGGAGTCAGAAGAAAAGTGCAACAAGAGGGCTGAATCTCAGAACAAAAGACAACAAAGTAACATGAGCCAAAGACCAACGAGCGCGCGAGTATGGTTCGCGTAGAGCAGAGCAAAATAATGACGTCAGCAATTAGCGAAATATCCAGAGTGATGATGTCATCACGTGCAAAGAATATTTCTCAGTTCGGTTTTGGAGATCAAGATATTCCGAGAGCTGATTTTTAGAGATAAAGATGATTTCCTACATATTTTCTTGCCTAATTATTCGTGGAAATCCTAGGAGGCAAGAGTATAAATACAAAGCTTCAAAGAAACACAGATATGCTGCATAGAGGAAGAAAATTGGCTAAGAGCAGAATTCAGACATAGCTGTGCCCGCAAGCTGCCGATGCGAGCAGGACGACGCGTCATGATATCTAATTGGATTGACATAGTAGTAAAGCCTAGCGATGGAGCTAGTGTAGTAGTTTGATTAGGTTATTGTTAAATCTTCTTGAGACTCTAGCGGGTAATAGAAGATAGAACTAGAATTAGGTAACTACCCTAGCGGGACTATCTGATTAGAACAACTATAATTTACTTGTTTGAAACTTGGCTGGTCCGTGATTACTAGTTGTAATGAGATTCCCTGAACTGTGTTTTCTCATTTATTAGCAAAAATCTTTAGTTTTGGTTTTCAAACAACCTACAAACAAACCCCCCTGATAGGAGTAGGAATAGTTAGTAGATTAACTCCGATACTAGATTACTTTCCCTTGGGTTGGACCCTACTTACTGCTACACTAGGTTTTAGTAGGTTTATGAATTTAGATTTGCAGTGCACAACGACGCATTGTCAAATTTTGGCGCCGTTATCGGGGAGACTAACTTTAGTTTAGGAGTTATAGTTAAGATAAGTTTTTCGTATTTTTTGTATTTTTATTTTTCTGAATTTTTTCTGACTTCTCATAATGGATGATACAGGCAACAATAATCAAAGAGATCTAGCCTTGCCGTGAGTTGGAGGCAGACGAGATAATGAGAATGTCATGGAAGGGTTTGAGGAACCGAAACGTGAACTCCGGAGAAGATTGAGGGAGAGAGACGAGGCACTCAGAAGAGCACAAGACCAGCAACATATGGATGGTGGTGTGGATAGACAAAATCAGAATTTACCTTTACCGCCAGCCGATCCATATCAATCGCGTGATAATTATCCACTGCAATACATGCCTCAACAACAATTTTCAGCAGCCATATCAGTATCCACCACCTAATCAGTACAGACCGTATCAGCATCCACATTATCATCAACATATCCAAGGAGGCCCCTATGGAGATTTTATAGCTCCGAGGCTGAACAACCAGCAGTGGTGTATAAGACAAGATCCAGAGCTTGATAACTTTGAGATCAAAATAGGTATAGCACATAATTTGCCTAAGTTTGGTGGATTGTCATGTGAGAATGCAACGAGGCATTTACAGGAGTTCAACGGGATATGCCAGACATTGAAGCCTTATTTAGCGCCAGAAGACAGGTTTAAATTACGTGCTTTTCCATTGAGTTTAACTGGCAATGCAAAATCTTGGTTTTTATCTCTTAGTTCAGGTAGTATCACTAGTTGGGAGCAGATGCAGAGAGTATGCGGAGAGTGCTCGATTTAGGGATGGTACGAGTAGAGTGGAGGAGCCCAACCGTATTAGGAATGTGTCACAGGTTGCAGAACAGAGTGTATTACACAAGTGAACAAATCTCATATGGCTCTGGAGATTAGAGAGTTGAAGGAAATGTTGCAGCAGCTGACAGTCAAGCCCTGTGGATTTTGTGGTGTCACTAGCCACAAAACTGATGAGTGTCCAACGCTTCGAGATTATCAGACAGCTGACGTGAATGCAATGGGAGGATATTAGAACTATGGTAACAGACAGGGAGGTAGGCCAAATTGGAACGACCAGAATAGACAGAATTGGAACAATAACGATGGAGGTCAAGCTAGTTACTATGGACAGAATCTGCAACCTCCACCGTACCAACCACCCTTCCGTCAGCAGAATAGATACCCAAACAATAGTAATGCATACCCACAACAGAGACTCCATATCCCTCAACGGCACCAGCTAATGCATGACTGACTAACTCAATGGAAGAGATGTTACAGGAATTACTCAAGGGGCAGAACAAGACAAGAAAGAAGCAAGGCAAGATAAGGAAGGAGCTGAGTGAGATGCAGAAATAGCTTTCTCACGTTACTAGTGTTGTGGTTGAGCTCCAAAAAAGATACAGGAAGGCTCCCTTTTCAAACGGTCCCAAATCCAAAGAGTAGTGTTAATGCCATGAGGTTGAGAAGTGGAAAAGAGTTGGAACAGGTTTCAAGAAACAAGAATTCAGAATCACACTCAGCGTCTACTGCGGACGCTGAGAGGATTCCTACTGCAGACGATTTAGCATTTCCCATTAATCCTATAGCGTTCGCGGACGTAACTCATGAAGGGTCTGCGGGTGTCTACCGCGGACGCGCAACCAATTTTTCCAGTGGACGTCCCTGAAATTCTTGTAAATCCCATAGGGTCCGCGGATAATAATTCTTCAGGGTCCGCCGTCCTTGCTGATCAGAATTTTTAAAATGGGTTTTCTAAAACTTCTCTTCTCGTTCCTGCGCAGATAAGGAAACCTAAGAAGTCTATGGCTATGGATCCTGAGTTATTGGAGCTGTTTAGCAAGGTTGAGATCGCCATCCCACTACTTGATGTTGGTTAGCAAATTTCGAAATATGCTAAGTTTCTCTAGGAGCTGTGCACTACTAGGAGAGGAGGAAACAAAGCAGAGAAGGTAAACATGATTCAGAATGTTTGTTCTCTTCAACAGTGCAAGATGGCGAAGAAACGAGGTGATCCTGGTCCATTTCTTATTTTTTGTATCATTGGTAAGAATAAGGTAGATAATTGCATGCTAGACTCTGGTGCAGCTATTAATGTTCTACCATATTCTATTTATCGATCATTACATATTGGACCTCTACAACATACTGATTTAACGATTCAACTTGCCAATCGTTCTTGTGCTAAGCCGGAAGGCATTCTATTTGACGTTGTAGTTCGTGTTGGCAAGCTAATGAGTCTTGCATATTTTTATGTGCTGAAATCTGAAGATGAAGGTATACTAGACACTTCACCTGTGCTACGAGGGAGACCATTTATATACACTGCTAGTGCAAAGGTCGATTCAAAGACAGGTGAGCTCTCCATGGAGGTAGATGGAGAGGTAGTGAAGGTTAAATTATTTAGATCTATGCAGTATCCTTCTAATGTTGCAGGAATCTATTCCATAGAGGTGATGGATGAATAAGTGTATTAAAGAATGAATTCTTGTGCGGAGAATATAACTTGGAGGAGGTTCTTAGTGAGAGCTGCAAAGCTGTGGACAGCATGAAGTATGTGATTAATGAAGTTAAACTGTGTAGTAACCCTATACCTGTCCCTTCTGTTTTGCAAGCTGCTACTATAGAACTAAAAACACTTCCTGATGATTTGAAGTATATTTTTTTGGGAGAAGCAGAAACTTTACCGGTGATTATCAAGAAGGATCTAAAGCCGGAGCAAGAATTGAGACGCACACATGTGTTGAAGGAGCACAAGACATCCATAGGATGGACACTAGCTGACATCAAAGGACTTAGTCCTACTGTGTGTATGCATTGAATCCTTATAGAGGATGGTGCGAGACCGGTGCGACAGCCTCAGCGCAGATTGAATCCTCAGATGATGGAGGTAGTCTAAAAATAGGTACATAAATTACTTGATGCTGGTGTTATTTATCCGATTTCTGACAGTGAATGGGCGAGTCCAGTACATATAGTCCCTAAAAAGACTAGATTCACGGTTGAGATTGATGATGAGGGTGAATCAATTCAAAAGAGAGTACACAATGGATGGAGGATGTGTATTGATTATCGCAGATTGAATGCCACTACACATAAGCCTTATTTTTGTTTCTTGGATGGTTATTCTGGTTATAATCAAATTCTTATTGCAGTAGAGGACCAGGATAAGACTACATTTACATGCCCGATAGGAACATTTGCATTTAGACGCATGTCTTTTGGGTTGTGTAATGCTCCGGGTACTTTCAGCGTGTTGTAATGAGTATATTTTCTGATTTGTTAAATGACTGTGTAGAAGTATTCATGGATGACTTTACGGTGTATGGAAATACTTTTGATGAATGTCTACACAGTTTGCAACAAGTTCTTACACGTTGTATTGAGAGTAACTTAGTGATGAATTATGAAAAATGTCACTTCATGGTTACTCATGGTATTGTTTTAGGTCACGTAGTATCTAAGGATGGCATTCAGGTAGATAAAGCTAAGATTGATGTTATTCGTGGTTTGCCTTATCCTACTGACCAACGTGCTGTGAAGTCTTTTCTAGGACATGCAGGTTTTTATCGCAGGTTTGTAAAAGACTTTTCGAAGATTTCACTGCCTATGTCTAAGTTGCTGCAGAAAGATGTACCGTTTGATTTTGATGAGCAGTGTAAGATAGCTTTTGATGAACTGAAGGCAGCCCTGATTACTGCACCAATAGTACAAGCACCAGATTGGAGTCAACCTTTTGAGATTATGTGTGATGCTAGTAACTATGCTGTAGGTGCAGTACTTGGACAGAGGAAGGACAAGAAGCCAGTGGTTATATATTACGCTTCCAGGACTTTAGACACAGCGCAGAAAAATTATTCTACTACTGAGAAAGAACTTTTAGCTGTTGTCTTTGCTTTAGAAAAATTTCGTCCTTATTTACTTGGTTCTAAAGTGATTGTCTTTACTGATCATGCAGCTATCAGATATTTGACAGCCAAGAAGGAGACGAAACCACGGCTGATGAGATGGATTCTATTACTCCAGGAGTTTGACTTACAGATCAAAGATAAGAAAGGGAGTGATAATGCTGTTGCTGATCATCTGAGTCGGATAGTCCTGAGGAGGAAAGCTGTAGCAATTACTGACACTTTCCCGGACGAACATCTATTTGCCATTGAAAGGTACCATGGTATGGTGACTTAGTCAATTACCTAGTAGGAGGTTCGTTTCCTCCATCTCTAAATAAAGCTCAAAAAATTGAAGTTGAAACATGGTTCTAGGTATTACATTTGGGATGATCCATATCTATGGAAAATTGGTGTTGATCAGATTGTTAGACGTTGTGTGCCTGATAGTGAGATCCCATCTGTTTTATCTTTTTGTCATGAACATGCATGTGGTGGCCATTTTGGACCAAAGCGTACTGCTAGGAAAATTATTGATAGTGGTTTCTTTTGGCCTAGCTTGTTTAGAGATGCATATGAACACTGTAAAGCATGTGATAGATGTCAAAGAGTTGGTAATATTTCTGCTAGGAATGAGATGCCTCAAAATCCCATTGTTGTTGATGAAGTGTTTGATATTTGGGGGATTGATTTTATGGGTCCGTTTCCTATGTCTCATGGTTATCTGTATATTCTTGTGGCTGTGGATTATGTGTCAAAATGGGTAGAAGCTAAGGCTACAAGAACTGATGACGGTAAGACTGTAGTGGATTTTCTGCGTACTAATATCTTTTGCAGGTATGGAGTACCGAAGGCGGTGATAAGCGATCAAGGATCTCACTTTTGTAACAGATGGGTTGCAACGGTGTTTAAACAATTTGGAGTTCACCACCGAGTCTCTACAGCTTACCACCCGCAGATGAACGGACAAGTAGAAATATCTAACAGGGAAATTAAGTCCATATTAGAGAAGATGGTGAAGCCTTCTAGGAAAGACTGGTCTGTGCGTTTAGATGAAGCTTTGTGGGCTTACAGAACAGCCTACAAAACACCTATTGGAACCACTCCATTCAGGCTTGTGTATGGAAAAGCATGTCACTTGCCAGTTGAGGTAGAGCATAAAGCTTATTGGGCTATTAAATCGTGTAACTTTGACTTTGCTAGTGCAGGTATAGAACAGAAGCAAGAAATGAACGAACTAGAAGAATTGCGTTTAGAAGCCTATGACAGTCAGATTGATTACAAAGAACGAACTAAGATGTATCATGACAAATACATTCTTAGAAAGTCTTTTGAAGTCGGTCAGCAAGTATTGATATTTTCTTCTAGATTACGTCTAATGCATGGAAAACTTCGTTCTCATTGGACAGGTCCATATGTTGTGCTAAAAGTTTACAACAATGGAGCTTTGGAATTAGAGAAGACTAGAACTGCAGAAAAATTTGTTGTAAATGGACAGCGAGTCAAGCTATATAGTGGAGGGACATTCCCCTCAGATGCTGATGTATCTTTAGCGGTACCTGTCAAGGAAACTTGATACTAGGTCTTGTCGAGCCAGCGACGTAAAACCAGTGCGCTTATCGTGAGGCAACTCGAGTGTAATTCGTTATATTTCTTTTCCTTTTGACGTGATATGGTGATTAGTACACTTTTAGTGCATTTTTTGCTTAGTTTCAGGTGTCTAGATCAAATTTTGAAAAACGCTCAGTGCGTACGGCGCACCCTTCACAGATAAAGTCCACGGACGGTGCACAGTTTTCGAATATTCAGAAGGGTCTGCGTAAGTAAATTCCTAGGGGGCCAGGAGTGTCACTCAGTGTGTAACGCGGACGTCCAATGATTTTATCCGCGAACGTTTATGAATATTCGAACAAGCTTCAGGGTTTGCGTAAATAATTCCATAAGGGTCCGGGTATCGAGATTCGGCTGAATTTAGAAATCCCAATTTTCGGAAACACTCGATACTTCTACACTCCGAAGCTCCGTCGCGTCTCCACCTCCTGTTCACCAAAATCAATCTCCAACTTGATCAGGTACGAAATTTTTGGTTATTGAACAGATAGCGATTTGAATCATTAAGGAGAAAGGGATTTGGAATTAGGGTTTGAGTTTTTGGTGGTTTGTGGATCGGATTGGGTATATCTATGAACAATTTTCGTATATTGTGGCTGTGTTGAATCGAAGCTTGGATTTCGATTGTTTTTGGGTTGATTGGTGAGTGAATCGGAGGAACTGGTCAACAATCATCGAAAACGGATCAGGGAACAATCCGCAGATAGTATAGGAATAACTACCGCGGACGGTAAAGGATTTTGGTAAATTTCTTAGGGTCCAAGGAAGAAATCGATCAAGGGTCCGCGGTAGACGCTGATCTCGAAAATTTTTTGATCTCAGAATAATGAGTGGAGGACGGAGAACTTGTATCCAGACACCAAGAGGTGAGCCATCGCAACCAGTTGAGCTTCCGGACACATACTTACGGGCGCCGCATCTAGAGCCACTATAGCCTTGCCGCCCTTTTATGGAAAGGATGGGGATATATGAAGAAGCTCAAGCTAAGCTTCGCAGAAGCGGGTGGCCCAAAGTTTTTTAGTTGTACGAAGAGGCGGATGTGGAGGATACATCCGAGTTTTTGGGCACGCTAGGTCTTTCAGGATATTATGATCATTCAGAGTTTCAGTACAGTCGCAGAGGAGTCACACACAAAGTTTCTAGCGAGCAGCTGAGAGCCGTGTTTGGATGGAGGTCTGGTGGCGAGTATGTGACGATGCAAAGGGTTGAGATGGAGCAAGCATAGGGGGAGGTCTCTGGTCGGGATGATGGGTTCCGCCCTAGCCAAACCAAGGTGCGCCTCTTTGTTAGGCCGGTCATTTTTGCTTTACATTTTATGATGGTCAGAACTCTCCACGCCCGGAAGAACGGAGGTGACAAGATTACGAAGAATGACCAGCTGTGCTCGCTTTGTTATGTAGAGGGAGAGTTGTGAATTGGAGTCACTACTTATTGACTTATTGGAGGGTGGTCAGGTCATCTGGACATGTGGTTTGCGGAGGTATGATCACTTTCATGCTTCGTGCTCTACACCCTCTACCCGATCGCACAGATTATTGCACTACTCCTAGACTGATGAGGAGATATTTCTAGCGGGGAAGCACATTAGGTGGTCCCACTATGCTAGGAGATACATATGGATATACTTTCCTAACCGTCAGCCTAGACCAGCAGATAGCCCACCTTGACGAGTTGGTAGACCAAGGAAGCAGTCCAGAGTGGCTGAGAGAGGTATAGTGATAGCTGAGCTATCTGGCTCAGCGAATGAGGAGCCACAGCAGCCACAGCAGCAGCCTAGGGCCCAGCAGGGCCAATTTACATCTGGGCAGATTTATTTTTTCTTTAACTCATTTCGCTCTTCGATTCTTGGCATGCAGGGTTTCAAGCCAGTGCAACCACCTTCGGGATGGACTCCAGGGGCCGCCATTCCTCATCAGTACTTGCAGCCTTTTCCTCCATTTGAGGATCAGTAGGGGAGTTACTTGTTCCCTATCACATCTTTTATTTTGTTAGTGTCTATGTCCCCTTCTTCATTCTTTTTATATGTTGTGCCATAAGGACACGGCATATTTCAAGTGTGGGGGAGGGAAGTTGAGTCAGTATAGAATCTAGAGTCTTTTTTATGTTATTGTATGAGTCGAAGAGGAGAATTATCATTGTATGTTGTGATGAATTGACGATCTATATAAATGATGTTCTACCCTATGAGTTCTGATATATTTACATGCATGAAACCTGATGTTTTGTGATGTTTGTGCTTAATGAGATGAATGCTTGTGAGTTGAGATATCTGATGATGTAAAGTTGATAGAAATGTACTAGAGGGATTTGACATTCATTCTGATATCTGCATGAATAATTGTGCTATATGTTGAGTTGATATTGTGGCATTCCAAACTATGATAAAGATTATCTAATCTCTTGTCTGAGTAACCGGGAAAAGAGATGAGCGACCCTCCTCTTGACTCGCGTAAAAAGGACAAAATGAGAAGTGAAATCTATATGTGGATAGTTCATTGGCAACGAATGTTTTTGTTTTATATTGGTTATTGACTAGTGCCGCGGGTTAGGAAGAAAACCAAGACACTTCCCACTTGAGCACTTGCTTTAACCAATGGCACAAGCCAAGATAAGGCAAGCCATAATCTAAAAAAATCAGAAAATTCAGTAAAAAAAGAAGAAAATAAGAATAAATAAAAGATTGTTGCCATTGAATTGATCCAATAGTGTGTTTCGGATGCCGTAGTAAAAACTCAACTGTAGTGCGATTAGGAATCTGAAAAGGCTATCTCTACATTATGATTGATATATCTCGACTTGAGTATTTTTATGGCTTAGTGCAGGTTGAACATTATTGATGATGACTGTATGCATATATAAATGGATTGATTGGGTAGGACGTTATGAGTTGGATTGTCATGTAATCATAGTATACTCTGATTTATTTGAATCTATAGTCTAGATCTTTACTTGTTCGGGACGAACAAGGATAAGTGTGGGGGAGTTTGATGGAGCGTATTTATACGATCCATCGTTGTCTTGTTTCCGTTATTCTTATATGCTTTATTTGCGAAATATTACCTTGTTGTCGTATTTTGCGTTTCAGGCATATTTGGAGTGCAATCGAGATTTTACACGCTATCGAGCAATTCTAGATAGATTCGGAGAACAAAGACGAAAGGAAGAAGCGAATGCAGACTGGATGACGTCAGCATGACGTCAACCGCGGAAGTTATTACATTTAAATCCGCGGACGTTACACAATTTACATATATTCTTAAGGGTCCTTGATGGAAATTGAAAAGGGTCCGGGCGACCTTCGGCCCGGCTCAATTTGACAATCCGCTGCTTTTTTATTAGGGTTTCGATCCGAATTGAAAAAGCTACTTGGACGGCAAAATTCCAGAGCAGAGAATAGAGAATTGCGAGCAAACTTCACTTTTTGTCTTCAATATTGATGACTCTTTGAACTCACTTTTAGTATTTTGTTTTAGTACAATTTTCAATGAGTAGCTAAATTTCCCTACAGTTTGGGGAATTGAGTTGCAACATTGTATGAGACTGTTGAATAGCAAGTTTTAATCTATTGAAGTATGTTCTTTGTTATAATTGCATGTATTGTCATTTGTCTAACTCAGCCTAGCGGTAAACTTAGGTTTATAGCAATTGCATGATATCTATTTGGATTGACATGGTAGTAAAGCCTAGCGGTGGAGCTACTGTGGTAGTTTGGTTAGGTTATTGTTACATCTTCTTGAGACTCTAGCGGTAATAGAAGATAGAACTAGAATTAGGTAACTACCCTAGCAGGACTACCTGATTAGAACAACTATAATTTATTGGTTTGAAACTTATCTGGTCTGTGATTACTAGTTGTAACAAGATTCTCTGAACTGTGTTTTCTCATTTATTAGCAGTTTTAGTTTTCAAACAACCTTCAAACAAACCCCCTGATAGGAGTAGAAATAGTTAGTAGATTACTTTCCCTTTGGTTTGACTCACCTACTGCTACATTAGCTTTTAGTAGGTTTATAAATTTAGATTTGCAATGCACAACGACGCTGTGTCAGCATGCGTACATCCTTTTCTACTACTTGTGCAAAACGTGGGGACACATTTTTGTTTAAGTGTGGGGGGTAGTACATCTATCTAGCTTAGTTAGATTTTTTTTTGTTAGCTTAGAATAGCTAGATGTGTGATCGCAAATGGTATTTGTGCGCGAGAAACAATGGCTTGCGCGACTTGTATGCGTTACTTGCGTGCATCTTCGAATTTTGTGTGCACTCTTGAGTGGAATAAAGAGGGATATGGAGTTGATAGAAACGACCAAAAGACCAAAAAGTTATCAATTCTAAGGTGACGCTCAAAAAGCCGAACTGGCCGAGACCATATAGTGAAGCGTCAGAGACGTAAGCTCGGAAAACCCAAGAACGCGAATCAAATCACGTACCAAAAGAAGCGGGCACGATTAACCATAAAACTACAATTCAAGGTAAAGTTCGATGAACGGTGCTTAAAAAGGGCTATCTCTCAATCATCCGAATTGGAACGCATTCCACAGGAGAGGTAAAACAACTTTTGAATTAATTACCTTTATCAGTTTCAAAATGTATAGTCACAGTTGCACAAATCATAAAACTGGCCCAGAGAAGGTTGCATTGTAAGTCCATTCACGCACACATTACACAAAGGTAAGGAAGCCGGATTGTTCAGGGACGAACAAGAGTAACTGTGGGGGATTTGATAAGGCACTTTTGTATACCATTTTCGGTCATTTACATTACATGTATTTCTAACATTTTAAGTACAAGATTATGCTTTTGGTGTAGTTCTGTATTTAAGGTTTATCAGATAAGTTAGAACGAAAGTGCAATAAGAAGGCTGAATCTCTAGCAAAAACAACAAGATGACAAGAACCGGAAGAACAGAGGAGCGCGAGAGAAGCATAGCGCGCGAGTTCTATCGCGCAGAGGCAAAATGGATGACGTCAGCAGTTAGCGACAAAACCAGAAGCGATGATGTCAGCATGCGCGAGACTATAGGTACAAAGCATGAGGGGAATCACAAAGAGAGCCAATTTTATAGAAGAAAGACGCACAAGCTGTTGGCGCAAGCAGAGCAACGCACAGACCAGATTTTGGCAGTCAGAGTTGTTCTTGTTATTTCAGTTGTTCAAACATAAAATTTGAGATGTATACATTCAGTATGTCTAGCTAACTTACTGAATTCGATTTGGACTTTTATCTATGAATGATTGATAGAGCACAGTTGTACGCTACTTTAAGTCCTTTACATTGCTTATATTCTAACATATTTTGGTATAAGATTACGCTTTTGGTGTAGTTTTGTATTTCAGGCTTAAAAGAAGAGTTAGAACAAAAACGCAACAAGGAGGCTGAATCTCGGGCAAAAAGATAACAAGGCAACGACAAAAGACAAAAGGCCACTAGCGCGCGAGCAACATGGCGCGCGAGTGAAGGTCGCGCAGAAGACAGCAAAACGGTGACGTCAGCAGATAGCGAGATATTCGGGACGATGACGTCATCACGCGCTAAAGATATTTCTAAGTCCGGTTTTTGGAGATTACATATTTCCTAAGCTGATTTTTAGAGATATAGATGATTTCCTACAGATATCCTTGCCTAAATATTCGTGGAAACCCTAGGAGGCAAGGCTATAAATATAAAGCTTCATGGAAATCACAAGAGCATACTTAGAGAGCTGAGGCACGCAGAAGGGACCAGACGGCTCAGAGCAGAACTCCGATGCGCGCAAGCTGTCACGCGAGCCTGACGACGCACCATACAGATTTGTCTTGTTATTTTAGTTGTTATTTAATTATTCTTGAGATGTATTCAATCAGTATGAGTAGCTAAACTCACTGAACTCGGTTTGGATTTTGATCTATGAATAATATGTTTTGAGGTCTTGTTCTTAATTTATGATTAAGTTTAGTATTATTATTCCGAACTCAATTGCATGATAATTAGGTTAGACAATTAAGCGAAGCCTTGCACCGCAGACTTAGTTGTAGAATCTATTATCTATAGTTAAACTATCAGAAGTACGTGACTGTGAATGATAGGAGTAACACTAGAATAGGCAGTAGCTACCTTGACCGGATTCGTTATTGACTAGACTAGATTGAGTAATAATATCATACAGACTTTGACCGGAATGTATGTGTAGGTTATTAAGCTGTGACAGGACCTTAATCTACGTGGACAATTATATCATGTACCATTAGTGACCGAGGATAAACATAGAATTCATAGTGAAGAATCTGAACCGAGCTCATCTCTTGCATAGTTATTTGCATCTTTTATACCTACTTTCTGTGTGTGCGCCAGTTGTACTTGCGCAGCAGTTTTTCTTTCTTTTAATTGTTCTCACGCACAACCCCAATTCTTTAGTTTGTAGTTGAAAAGAGACTTCCACCGTTCCCTGTGGATTCGACCCCAGCTTGCCAATACTATACTAGTAAGGAGAGTCGGGACAAATTTGCAGCACTCAACGACGTGCTCGTCAAATTTTGGCGCCGTTGCCGGGGAACGGCTAGAGAAGTTTTCTTTTCCTTTTTTCTTTTGTTATTTTCTTTTCGTCGTCTTAAACAAAAATCCAAAAAAAAATTAGTTACGTTTAATTTAGCTGTTGTTTTTGTTTTTCATGGAAGATTTTGGTGAAAACAGTGTAATCGGCAGAAGAAGAGAAACTCCAGACGCGCCAGTGCGCAACGCCGAAAACATCTTTGCTCGCCTACACCCAGCTGAACTCGAGGAAATCAGAAGAGAAGTACGTAGAGATTTAGAGTTCAGAATGGACGTTGAACTACCCAGAAACGACAATCCGCTAAATAAATATGGATGTAGCGCGCCACCACCTGTCGCGCGCGTGCCTGCTCAACCTGTGGCGCGACGCACCATCAAAGAGATGTCGCTCCTCAAGCGTTAATCAGCCATGGTGCATCGTACTGCCCCAGATGGTCACTTTGAGCTGCGGACTCAGCTTGTTCACTACATACCAAAGTTCCATGGTATGGCTAGTGAGAACCCAGTCAAACACGTCGAGAGTTCGCGGCCATTTGCGAGAACATGAGGAATGGGAACGAGGATCCAGAATTGCTGAAGTTAGAGCTTTCCCATTCTCTCTTGTGATTCAGCTCGACAATGGTTGATGGGGCTAGCTCCGGGTTCAATAAGGACATGGCCCGAGTTACAAGAACGGTTTCTAGATAAGTTTTATCCGCGGCCAAAGTATCACTGCTACGTAGAGAGCTAGCTGCGCCGAAACAGTTGCATGGAGAGTCATTATCAGAGTATTACGAGCGGTTCAGGGAACTTGAAGCGAACTGCTACAATCACGGACTCCCAACAACATGTGCTGATAGAGAACTTCCTCAACGGATTAACTGAGATGGAACTCAGGTTGTTGAATGCTTGCGCAGGAGGCAACGTGAGGAATATGTACCCAGAGGATGTTTGGAAGCTGATAGAGGACACTGCGGACCAAGTCAGATATCAAGTGTCGCTAGAGAACAACCGCACCAGATCACTGCATCAGGTAGACGTAACCGGAGAGATCAAAGAACTGAAGGATATGATGCAGAAGCTAATGATGAAACAAAGCGCCGATGTTAGACCATGCGAATTCTGTCACGCCACAGATCACCAGACTGACGCATGCCCCTCCCTATTCGAAGAACACGCAGATGTTAATGCAGTAGGAGGATGGAATAATGGACAAGCTAGGCAAGGACAGCCTAGATTTGGATTGGCTGAGAATGGGTTTAGTTGGAAGAATGACCAGAATTTCCAAAGACCGCGCGCTGACTGGCGCGCAACCTAATGCTCCCACTGGCGCGCGACCTTACGCACCAGTGACTTCCTACAACCCACCACACAGACGCACTGAAGGACAAACGCAGAATGCTCAACCACCCAAGAAGTCATTAGAGGAAATAGTTAGTCAGTTGGCCGAGACAGTGCGACGGAATGAAGAGCAGAATGATAAAAGGTTTAAATTGATAGAGAACCAGCTCACCCAGATCGCCACCACTGTGAATGAACTGAAGGCTAGTGATGGTAATCTGCCCTCTCAGGTCATTCAGAATCCCAAGGAAGTATCAACATGGTTCAGATGGACGCGCCACAACCAGACACTAGCGCGCCAGTTGATACACGCGTTACTGATGGCGCAGCAGAAGAACAGAGTACGGGAATAGTTGTTGCGCCAGTCTTTGCAAGCACCAACCCTGACGCACCAAGTGGGAACGAGGATGAAATCATGCTAGATGATTTCCAAGCCTGTTTAAAGCTTTGTTTAGCTCCAGATTTACCAGAGAAACTCGCTGATCCGGGAACTTTTACCATTCCGTGCTTTATTGGAAACACCTTGGTTAGCGAATGCATGTTAGACTTAGGAGCCTCGGTTAACTTGCTGCCATATTCGCTATATTCAGCATCATCAATGGGACCTCTAGAGCCGGCAGACATTGGATTATTACTTGCGGATAACTCACGGACCGAAGCAAAGGGAAGATAGTAGATGTCTTGACTCATGTCGGCGAACTCAAGTTCCTAGCAGATTTCTATGTAGTTGACATGAACAAGCCAAATGCCGAAGCCAGAGAAACCGTGTTGCTTGGCCGACCATTCATGAGAACCGCGCAAGTATGCATTGATGTCGGTAAAGGTATGGTGACATTACAAGATAAGAAGCACATACTCAGATTAGATGTCATCAACAGAATCAAGTTATCCGAGGAACCATTAGTAAAGGATCGGGTGAGGCTTAAGGATAAGACATTCTACACCGAAGCAATCTGAGATGATGCGCGCCAGTCAGAAGCCTATGCCTTTGGCGCGCCAGAACAACATAAAGAATAAGCCACCTGATAAGAAGAGCAGAGAGCGAAGCCGAGAGCAAAACGATACTTGGGAACAGCATCGGAACGCAGATATGGTGCGCAGGATGATCATGCAGAATAGGGCTGCGCGACTCAAGGACGCGCGAGAGCTAACATGCGCACAGTCTGGCGCATACACAGGGAGTAACACGCGAAACTTTGCGTTTTCTATTACTCTTCCCTCCGATCATATTAATTACGATTTATCTACTGAAATTAACTCACTTGAATTTTTGCCATGCAGAAAAGATGATAACACGGAAGGAGGCAAATATTCAAGTGTGGGGGAGGTAAACCGTGCACTATGAGTGCACATTTGCGTCGAGCTAACGACGTTAAACAAAGCACTCGTCGGAAGGTACTCCGACAAACTTAACTTAGATTATTTTCATTTGTTTTGTGTGTGTGTTTAGTTTTAGTTTTAGTTTTAGGTTAGTTTTGAGTTTGGGCCCATGTAGTTTTTGGGCCATGCATGCATGTGGGCTTTTTTACTATAAATATGTGATGAGAGGTAAAAATTATGTCACTTTTCATTTTCACTTATCTCTCTAACCACAAAAACCCAAGCCACCGCCGCCGCGCCGACGCCGCCTACTGCCGCCGCGCCGCCGCCGCCACCAACCCAGAATTTCGAATTTCAACCAGAACGTAGATCTCAGTGCAGGTATTCTACTGTTCAAAATTTCAGATATTGGATCAGTTTTGGTGTGCCAATTGTTCAGTAGAATCTAGATCTAGATCTGCAGCTCGCGCGTGACAGGACACGCGCGCCAGTGATATTTGGTGTTTTGCTGCGTACAATGTCATCTGTGTGGACCAGTCCGAAAAGTTGGATTTTGAATCAGATATAGGTTGTACAGTAGGTGTGAGATTTTGCCTACCGTTTTTGTTGATGAGGAGTTCCTCCGTGAGATGGGGCTCTACGAAGAAGTGCATGCGGCTTTCACCGCAACTGGATGGGGATCGTTTATGGAGCTATCCTCGGACACGGACGTGGAGGATACATTGGAGTTCCTCGCGTCGTATGAGGGTTAGCTGATCGGATCAGGTACCGCCACAGGGGCGTGTACTATGAGGCCACGCCATCCCAGTTTGGCGCAGTCATGGGACTCGCGCATGCCTGGCGCAGAGGTAGATGAACACACGGACCAGGAAGCCTGGGACGATTGGACTGACGGCAGCAAGCCGTATGCCGGAGGAAGGAGCCTCGGCACTGAGTTGTTAGATCCGAAGATGTTCTATCTTCAGAGGCTCATCTCCCACTCCATCATCGGCCGCTACAATGGATCACAGCGGCCCGGACTACTCGATATGGAGATCCTCAAGGGTCTCTACTACGGAAAAAGGTGCGCTACACGCGCTTGCTCACCAGCTACTGGGAATCGTGAGTATGAAGGGCCCTGCTTGTGGAGGACTGATCACGCACTTCCTGCGTGCGTTACATATGGAGCCTGGCTGGAGAACACACAATTGTACGGGCAGAGTACCTGACGCGCCAGAAGATGCGCCTGTACAAAGGAATCAAGGTGCGCGCGGATGGAACCGCGTATTGGAGCTACAGGCGCGGACTAGAGAACATCAGGGCTGCGCCAGAGGTTGTGGCGCAAGAGCCAGTGGCGCCGAGAAGGAGCAGGCGCCGATCAGAGCGTGCGCAAGCAGAGTCCAGCGCGCAAGGAAGTGGCGCACAGGTATTAGTTGATCAGCGCTGGGTGTTCAACGCCAGCGTGTTATGGAGTATGTGGCGCCACAGGGTGCCAACTTGGACTTGACGCCACCTAGAGGCTGGCACGCTGGAGACCCGATCCCGGAGGAGTATGCATTGCAGGGCGAAGACCCAATCGAAGAACTCTCCCGGTCGTTTTCTACTTCATTTTAAACTTTTGTAATCGGTGTCTGAATTATTCGGTGGTTGAACTATTTGAACTGTTTACTTTAAAACACTTGTTTTCAATTATCGTTATGTTTTTAAATGGTGTTTTAAATTAATCGGTGCTTTCAATAATTCGGTGGATGGCTATGATCTGAATTGTAGCTATTGACATGCATGCATTACTATTGCCTTCTTTACTACTTGTGCATAACGTGAGGACACGTTTTTGTTTAAGTGTGGGGGGGTAGTAGTACACTTAGGAATAGGAATTTTTTTCGTTTTTAGGATAAATTTTTCGTTTTTTTAGTTTAACAAACCAAACCGAATGTGAACACATCTCAAGAGGTAATTGCGCGCGAGAAACATTGGCTTGCGCGACCTGTGTGCGCACTCGCGCACCTGTGGTAATTTGTGCTTATATGACATATTCTGAATTTTTGATAATTTTTTCGAATTTTGTGTATCTCTTGAGTGGAATAACGAGGGATGTGGAGTTGATAGAAACGTCCTAGAGAAGCAGTCGATCGAACGAAGCTTGAGGATCGGTTGCATGGTTATGAGTATTCGTGGAGGTTGGTACTTCGCGGTCAAAGGAATAAGAGCAAGCTCAGTCACGCAGATGCCGAAGGCGAAAACCCTACCAGCGTGACGAGACGGAAAAACAGACCGTCTTCGTGGAAGTTAGTTGCTCAGGAAGGGGCGCGCGGTTGCAAACGCGTGGCCTGACTTGCGCGCGACTGATCAGAAGCGAGAGCGGGGCGTGGTTCCATAGCTGCTATCCGAAGGCCATGATTGGAAAACGTTCTAGGGAAGAAATAAGATCCGGACCAGAAAAAGTATTCAATTCAAAGTTAAAGCTCAAAAGGCCGAAACAATGAAAAGAAGAAAAGATTGCATCAAAAGTTATCATCTGTCCGAGAACAAACAGTAAAGCGTCAAAGACGTAGAGCTCAGAAACCCTAAGACGCGGATCAATCATGTACTAGAATTCGGTGACCGGTGCTTAAACAGGACTATCTCCCAATCATCCGAATTGATATGCATTCCACAAGAGAGATAACACAAGGTTTGAATCAATATCATAAATCAGTTGTGTGTTGTATAATCACAGTTGCGCAGGTTGTGAGGGTGGCGCAGACGTGTGGCGCAGTAAGTCCAATAATCACGCGTGCGTTACACAAAAGGTAAGGAAGCCGACTTGTTCAGGGACGAACAAGAGTAAGTGTGGGGGATTTGATAGAGCACAGTTGTACGCTACTTTAAGTCCTTTACATTGCTTATATTCTAACATATTTTGGTATAAGATTACGCTTTTGGTGTAGTTTTGTATTTCAGGCTTAAAAGAAGAGTTAGAACAAAAACGCAACAAGGAGGCTGAATCTCGGGCAAAAAGTTAACAAGGCAACGACAAAAGACAAAAGGCCACTAGCGCGCGAGCAACATGGCGCGCGAGTGAAGGTCGCGTAGAAGACAGCAAAACGGTGACGTCAGCAGATAGCGAGATATTCGGGACGATGACGTCATCACGCGCTAAAGATATTTCTAAGTCCGGTTTTTGGAGATTACATATTTCCTAAGCTGATTTTTAGAGATATAGATGATTTCCTACAGATATCCTTGCCTAAATATTC
This sequence comes from Sedum album, assembly GCA_006409495.1. Classification (NCBI taxonomy): domain Eukaryota; kingdom Viridiplantae; phylum Streptophyta; class Magnoliopsida; order Saxifragales; family Crassulaceae; genus Sedum; species Sedum album. Next base: position 133,310 of record QZGG01000415.1, read on the forward strand.
GTGGAACCCTAGGAGGCAAGGCTATAAATATAAAGCTTCATGGAAATCACACAGATGCATACTTAGAGAGCAGTAGAGGCACGCAGAAGGGACCAGACGGCTTAGAGCAGAACTCCGACGCGCGCAAGCTGTCACGTGAGCCTGACGACGCACCATACAAATTTGTCTTGTTATTTCAGTTGTTATTTAATTATTCTTTCAATCAGTATGAGTAGCTAAACTCACTGAACTCGGTTTGGATTTTGATCTATGAATAATATGTTTGAGGTCTTGTTCTTAATTTACATGATTACAGTTTAGTATTATTATTCCGAGCTCAATTGCATGATAATTAGGTTAGACAATTAAGCGAAGCCTTGCACCGCAGACTTAGTTGTAGAATCTATTATCTATAGTTAAACTATCAGAAGTACGTGACTGTGAATGATAGGAGTAGCACTAGAATAGGCAGTAGCTACCTTGACCGGATTCGTTATTGACTAGACTAGATTGAGTAATAATATCATACAGACTTTGACCGGAATGTATGTGTAGGTTATTAAGCTGTGACAGGACCTTAATCTACGTGGACAATTATATCATGTACCATTAGTGACCGAGGATAAACATAGAATTCATAGTGAAGAATCTGAACCGAGCTCATCTCTAGCATAGTTATTTGCATCTTTTATACCTACTTTCTGTGTGTGCGCCAGTTGTACTTGCGCATCAGTTTTTTCTTTCTTTTAATTGTTCTCACGCACCACCCCCAAATTCTTTAGTTTGTAGTTGAAAAGAGACTTCCACCGTTCCCTGTGGATTCGACCCTAGCTTGCCAATACTATACTAGTAAGGAGAGTCGGGACAAATTTGCAGCACTCAACGACGTGCTCGTCAATGATATGTTTTGAGGTCTTGTACTTAATGCATGATATGTTTAGTATTATTACTCCGAGCTTAATTGCATGATAATTAGGTTAGATAGTTAAGCGAAGCCTGACCCGCAGATTTAATCATAGAATCTATTATTAAACTATCAGAGATACGTGATGGTGATTGATTAGGAGTAACACTAGAATAGTTAATCACTACTTTGACCGGATTCGTGGTTATTAGACTAGGCCGAGTAATAGTATCGTACAGACTTTGACCGGAATGTATGTGTAGGTTATTAAGCCTTGACTGGACCTTAACTTACGGTAACACTATATCATATATCTTTAGTGACTAGTGACAAACATAGAATTCATAGTGATAAGTTTGAACCGAGCTCATCTCTATTTTTGTCAAACAGACTCATAACTTGCATTCTATTGCGCGCCAGTGATCCTTGCGCACGCTCTTTTCTTAATTTGCTTGTTTACTCACAAACCCCATTTTAGTTGTAGATAAAAGATCACTTCTCACCATTCCCTATGGATTCGACCCGTACTTACCTGACTATACTAAGGAGGAGACTAGGGACAAATTTGTAGCACACAACGACGTGTTGTCAGTATTTTAAAGATGCATGTACAAACCCTGCCCTTTTCTACTACTTGTGTTTAAGTGTGGGGGGAGGTAGTGTATCTAGATAGATTAGCTTAGTTTAGTTTTATTTTCTATTTTGTTAGCTTAGACTATTTAGATGTGTGATCTCAAAAGGTAACTGTGCGCAATAACAATGGCTTGCGCAACTTGTATATATGTGTTACTTGCATGCGTCTGTAAAATTGTGCATATATGATTCATTCTGATTTTTGGTTAATTTTTTCGAATTTTGTGTGCACTCTTGAGTGGAATAAAGAGGGATGTGGAGTTGATAGAAACTTCCTATAGAAGCAGTCCACCGAATGAAGTTTGATGTGCGATTGTATGGTTAAGAGTGGTCGTGGAGGTTGGTATTTTGCGATCGTCGGAAACAAAGAGCAAGCTCAGTCACGCAAGTGCTGAAGGCGAAAACCCTAAAGGCGTGACGAGTTAGAAAAACTGACCGTCTTCTTTTCAAAGTTTATCGCTCAAGAAGGGAGGCGCAGATGATAACGCGCGACCTGACTTGCCCGCAATTAATCAGAAAAGTGAGCAGGGGGTGTTCCATAGCTGTTATTTGAAGGCAATTATTGGAACCGTTCTGGATAAGAAAAAGAAATTCGGACCAGGAAGTTATCAATTCTAAGGTGAAGCTCGAAAAGCCGAATCGACGAAAACAAAATTGCACATCATCGTATATTTCTAACTGGCCGAGAAAAATACAGTAAAGCCTCAAAGATGTAGGCTCATAAATCCCAAGGACGCGAACCAAATAACGTACCAAAAGAAGCGGAAACGATTAACCATACAATTGCAATTCAAGGTAAAATTCGGTGACCAGTGCTTAAAAAGGACTATCTCTCAATCATCCAAATTGGAATGCATTCCACAAGAGAGGAAAAACAATTTTTGAATTAATTACCTTAATTGGTTTTGAATTATATAGTCACGGTTGCGCAAATCGTGAAAGTCGCGCAGAGAAGGTTGCATAGTAAGACCATTCATGCACACATTGCACAAAGGTAAGGAAGCCAGATTGTTCATGGACGAACAAGAGTAAGTGTGGGGGATTTGATAAGGCACTTTTGTATACCGTTCTAGATCCTTTACACTACATGTATTTCTAACATTTTAAATATAAGATTACGCTTTTGGTGTAATTTTGTATTTTAGATTTATTGGAGAAGTTAGAATGAAAGAACAACAAAGAAGGCTGAATCCTTAGTTAGAACAAAGAGATGACAAGAACCAGAAGAACGGAGGAGCGCGGGACAAACGTAGCGCGCGAGTTATGCCGCGCAGAGATAAAATGGATGACGTCAGCAATCAACGACGAAGTCGGAAGCGATGACATCAGCATGCGCGAGAATATTTCCTAAACTTAAATTTAGAAGATAAAGATGATTTCCTATATTTTCTTGCCTATTTTCTTGTGGAAACCCTAGGGAGCAAGACTATAAATACCAAGCATGAAGAAAATCAAAAGAGGGCCAATTTTGAGGAAAGACACGCATAAGCTGCCGGAGCAAGCATATTGATGCGCAGACCAGATTACTTACAATAAGATTTGTTGTAGTTATTAAATTGTTCACACATAAACTTTGAGATGTATACGTTCAGCATGTCTAGCTAACTTACTGAATTCAGTTTCGACTTTACTCTATGAATGATATGTTTTGGTGTCTTGTACGTAATGCATGATATGTTTAGTATTATTACTTCGGACTTATTTGCATGATAATTAGGTTAGATAGTTAACCGGAGCCTTGACCCGCAGACATAAGTATAGAATCTATTGTCTATTGTTATCAGAGGTACGTGACTGTGAATGATTAGGAGTAACACTAGGATAGTAAATCACTACTTTGACCGGATTCTTGGTTAATTAGACTAGATCAAGTAATAATATCATACGGACTTTGACCGGAATGTATGTGTAAGTTATTAAGCCTTTACCGGGCCTTAATTTACGTGGACATTATATCATATATCTTAAAAAGTGTCGTCTAACCGAAGGCTCCAGTCCTTGCGTGTTGGCTTTACCATCTTTTCAAGTATCCACTTGATTTCTCTGTTGGAGATCTGAGCCTGTCCGTTCGTTTGTGGGTGATAGGCTGTGGACGTTCTGTGTTGAACCCATAGTGCTCGAGTACCTGTGCTACCATCTTGTTACAAAAGTGAGTTCCTTGGTCACTGATTAGTGCCTTGGGTACCCCGTAACGACAAAAAACATTAGTGCGTAAAAAGTCAGTAATAGTTTTTGCATCATCTTTCCTCAAAGCCTTAGCCTCTATCCATTTAGATACATAATCTACGGCTACTAGAATGTACTCGAACCCGAATGAAGGAGCGAAGGGACCCATGAAATCGATCCCCCATAAATCGAATACCTCGTCTACCATGATAGGCATCTCACTCCGCGCGGATATGTTACCCGCGCGCTTGCACTTATCGCAGCTCTTACAATGTGCATACGAATCCCTAAACAAGTATGGCCAATAAAATCCAGAATCTAAAATTTTCCTACTAGTTCGTTTAGGGCCAAAGTGCCCGCCACATGCATGTTCATGGCAGAAAGCAAGGACCGACTCTACTTCATGGTCAGGGATGCAACGTCTAAGTATCTGGTCTGGGCCTATTCTAAACAAGTACGGATCATCCCATAAGTACATTCGAGCATCATGCTTCAATCTTAATTTCTGTGGTTTAGTAAATGATGAAGGGAACGTACCGGTGACCAGGTAGTTCGCAATGTGAGCATACCATGGTACCTTACCCTGTATTGTCATTAGATGCTCGTCCGGAAAGGTCTCCGTGATGATTCCCTGATCCTCCTCTTTTACGATTCGACTCAGGTGGTCAACTACCGTGTTGTTCGACCCCTTTTTGTCCTTGATTTCGACGTCAAATTCCTGTAAAAGCAACAACCAACGCATTAATCATGGTGTCGTTTCATTATGATGACTTTAGCTCCTAATATGTACGCACGGAAATTTTCTAGGGCAAAAGGCTAGCAGCACTTTCTGATGGTAGTGTCATTCCGCTGCGCTAGGTCCAGTGTGCGCGATGCGTAGTAGATTGCGTGAGGCTTTTTGCCCTTGCGCTGACCAAGTAACGCGCCAACAGCATAGTCGCTTGCGTCGCACATCAATTCGGACGGCAGATTCCAGTCTGGCGCCTGCATTACTAGCACGCTAGTTAACGCGCGCTTCAATGCATCAAACGCTGCGCGACAAGCATCTGTAAAATCAAAAACCACATCTTTCTGGAAGAGGTTAGACAAGGGTGTAGATATTTTAGAAAAATCCTTGATGAAACGTCTATAAAATCCAGCGTGCCCTACAAAATATTTTATCTCTCTAACATTGGTAAGGTACGACAAGCTTGCTATAAGGTCAATCTTTGCCTTGTCCACCTTTAGACCGTCCCTAGAGACAATATGCCCGAGTACCACTCCATATGTGACCATGTAGTGGCATTTTTCGTAATTGAGTACTAAGTTCTTATACATGCAACGTTCCAACACCTTATCTAAATTATCCGAACATGCATCAAACGTGTCACCATGCACAGTGAAGTCATCCATAAATACTTCAATGCATGATCCCAACATATATGAGAATATACTCATTACTAACCTCTGGAACGTACCTGGCGCGTTACATAATCTAAATGACATGCGCCAGAAAGTGAACATATCGAAAGGGCATGTAAACGTTGTCTTTTCTTGGTCCTCCACAGCTATGGGGATTTGATTATACCCTGAAAAATCCATCCAATAAACAGTAATGAGGTTTACCTACCAATCGGTCAAGCATCTGCTCTATGAATGGCAGGGGGAAGTGATCCTTGCGTGTCACTGCATTCAGCTTTTGGTAGTATATGCACATGTGCCAGCCAGTCTGTATTCTTTTCGGCCCCAGTTCTCCTGCTGCGTTTCCTCTACCGCGATCCCTCCTTTCTTTGGGACCACATGGATCGGACTTACCCACTCCCTATCGGATATCAGATAAATGATTCTAGTGTCGAGCAGCTTAATGATCTCTTTCAACACCACCTCCATCATGATAGGGTTAAGTCTGCGCTGGGCATCTCTGCACGGTTTAGCTCTGGTTTCTAAAGGAATTGGATGCATGCACACGTCTGGACTGATTCCGCGCAAGTCATCCAGCGTCCACCCGATCGTGCGACTGTTCTTGCGCAACACTTCCACCATGCACGCCTCCGCAGGTTCCAGCTGGTTCTTTATAATCACCGGCTTGGTCTCATTATCACCTAAGAAACACAAACTTCAGGTGCTCCGATGTTGCTTCAGTGTGATCTTGGGTTCCTGTATATCATGAGACACAACCATGTTAGCCACACGAGACTCAGTACCAGAAGTAGTATACCTTGTGCCTTCAGCATCGGGGGAACTGCTAGTGTTATCAGCAGCCGGGTCATATGCTTCTCCACACGCGTCAAACAGCGCGCGAGTTGGATGCGCGCTTGCTCGTCCTCCACTGCTTCGTCAACGATATCTAGTGCATTCATCGTGGAATCATCATGTGGAAACTGCATGCCTTTGAAGATGTTGAAGTGTATAACCTCGCCGTCCACTTCCATCGATAGGGTTCCCTTCCATACATCAATTCTTGTCCGCGCGGTCGTCAGAAATTGTTGGCCAAGCAATACTTGGGCGGTGTTAACGGAGACGTTTCCTTCCATCTCTAATATGTCGAAATCTGCCGGAAACACCAATTCTCCCGCTCTTACCAGTACATCGTCGACCATGCCCACTGGTTGCTTGCATGATCTATCTGCTAATTGGATTGTTAACCATGTGGGCTTAAGTGGCCCAAGGCGCAGAGATGTGTATAGAGAGTGAGGTAAAACATTTATAAAAGCAACTAGGTCTACCATAAAATTGTCTACTACAGAGTTAGCGATTGTGCACGGCATTTTGGGGGTACCTTATGTTGTAAGATTGCTGAGGCGTTGGCATTGAGCTGCACTTGTTCTCTTTGTCCTCCCTTTTTCCTTTTGTTTGTGCACAGATCCTTGAGAAACTTCACGTATCAGGGAATTTGTTTCAATGCATCTATAAGTGGAATGTTGATTTCCACTTTACTGAATAACTTATATAGCTCCTGATCTAGCTAGGTTTTCTTAGGTGTGTAGGGAAGGGGAGTGGTACGTTGCTGCTAGATTGGCTCTCCTTTCTTACCGCAACAGGTGCATCTGGCTCTTGCGCTGAGTCTGGAATCTGCGCGTCCGCGCTTTTTCTTGCGCGAGAAACCACTGGCGCACCGGATGTCTCCTTGCCTGATCGAAGTAACACCGCACTGACACCATTCTGAGAATTGGCTTTAGCTGCTTTTCCTGTTTATTGCGAGCTCGGTCACGGTTGTATAGATTTGTGTCAACTGATTTTCAATTAGAGTAAAGCGCTTCTCATTTGCTCTTCATTTTTTCGTACTGTCTCGGTTAATTGACCCACTATATCCTCAAGTGACCTCTTCAGTTCCTGAGTGTTCTACGCTCGACCTTTAGTGCGTTTGTGCGTCGGGTTGTAGGAAGCGTCTAGCGCGTAAGGTCGCGCGCCAGTGGAAATATTAGGTTGCGTGCGGTCTCTGGAAATTTTGCTCATTCTTCCAACTGAGCCCGTTCTAATCCGAACCTAGACTGTCCTTGCCTAGCATGCCCATTGTTCCACCCTCCTATAGCGATTACATCTGCTTGTTCTTCAAATAGGGCAGGACACGCATCTGTCCGTTGGTCTGTGGCATGACGGAATTCACATGGTCTTGTATCGGCGCTCTGCTTCATCATCAGTTTCTGCATCATATCTTTCAATTTCTTGATCTCTCCAGTAACATCCACTTGATGCAATGATCTCGCACGGTTGTTCTCTAAGGATACTTGATATCTGACTTGGTCTGTCGTATCCTCTATCAACTTCCAAACATCTTCCGGGTACATGTTCCTCACATTGCCTCCTGCGCAAGCAATAAGCAACCTGAGTTCCATCTCAGTTAATCCATTGAGGAAGTTCTCTATCAGCACATGTTGGGGAAGTCCGTGGTTGTAGCAGTTCGCTTCAAGTTCCCTGAACCGCTCGTAATATTCTGACAGTGATCTCCATGCAACTGCTTTGCTGCGGCTAGCTCTCTTCATAGTAGTGATACCTTGGCCGCAGGGTAAAATTTGTCTACAAACCTTTCCTGCAACTCGGGCCACGTCCTTATTGAACCGAGTGCTAGCCCCATCCCTGGCTGAATCATAAAGTGAGAATGGAAATGCTCTTAACTTAAGCAGCTCTGGATCCTCGTTCCCATTCCTCATATTATCACAAATGGCTGCGAACTCTCTTACATGCTTTATCGGATTCTCACTAGCCATACCATGGAACTTTGGTATGTAGTGAACAAGCCGAGTCCTATGTTCGAAGTAACCATCCAGGGGCAGCACGATGCACCAGGGTTGGTTTACCGCCTGAGGAGCAGTGATAGAGTGTAGTTGCACGCTACTTTAAGTCCTTTACATTGCCAATATTCTAACATAATTCAGTATAAGATTACACTTTTGGTGTAGTTTTGTATCTCAGGTCTAAAAGATGAGTTAGAACGAAAACGCAACAAGAAGGCTGATTTCCAGAACAAAAGACAACAACTTGACAACAAGGACAGAAGACCACTAGCGCGCGAGCACTATGGCGCGCGAGTGTGGGTCGCGCAGAAGACAGCAAAACGGTGACGTCAGCAGAAAGCGAGATATTCGGGACGATGACGTCATCGCGCTAAAGATATTTCTAAGTTCGGTTTTTGGAGATTTAATATTTCCTAAGCTGATTCTTAGAGATATAGATGATTTCCTACAGATATTCTTGCCTAAATATTCGTGGAAACCCTAGGAGGCAAGGCTATAAATATAAAGCTTCAAGGAAATCACACAGGCGCGTACTTAGAGAGCTGAACACGCCGCAGACGGCTCTGAGCAGAACTCCGATGCGCGCAAGCTGTCACGCGAGCCTGACGACGCACCATACAGATTTGTCTTGTTATTTTAGTTGTTATTTAATTATTCTTGAGATGTATTCATTCAGCATGAGTAGCTAAACTCATTGAACTCGGTTTGGATTTTAATCTATGAATATGGATGTTTTGAGGTCTTGTTCTTAATTTACATGATTAAGTTTAGTATTGTTATTCCGAACTCAATTGCATGATAATTAGGTTAGACAATTAAGCGAAGCCTTGCACCGCAGACTTAGTTGTAGAATCTATTATCTATAGTTAAACTATCAGAAGTACGTGACTGTGAATGATAGGAGTAACACTAGAATAGGCAATAGCTACCTTGAGCGGATTCGTTATTGACTAGACTAGATTGAGTAATAATATCATACAGATTTTGACCGGAATGTATGTGTAGGTTATTAAGCTGTGACAGGACCTTAATCTACGTGGACAATTATATCATGTACCATTAGTGACCGAGGATAAACATAGAATTCATAGTGAAGAATCTGAACCGAGCTCATCTCTCGCATAGTTATCTGCATCTTTTATACTTGCTTTCTGTGTGTGCGCAAGTTATACTTGCGCAGCAGTTTTTCTTTCTTTTAATTGTTCTCACGCACAACCCCAATTCTTTAGTTGTAGTTGAAAAGAGACTTCCACCGTTCCCTGTGGATTCGACCCCAGCTTGCCGAAACTATACTAGTAAGGAGAGTAGGGACAAATTTGCAGCACTCAACGACGTGCTCATCAAGCAGACATCTCCTTAATGGTGCGTCGCGCCACGAGTTGCTCATGTATGCGCGCGACAGGTGGTGGCACGCGTACATCCATATTATTCTGCAACTGGTTGTCGTTCCTTGGTACTTCAGCAGCCATTCTGAACTCAAGATCTCTCCGTACTTCTCTTCTAATTGCCTCGAGTTCAGCAGGGTGTAGGCGAGCAAAGACGCTCTCGGCGTTGCGCACTGGGGTGTCTGGGGTCTCTATTTTTTGGCCGATTACACTATTCTCGCCACTTGCTTCCATACAAAGACAAAAACAACAACTAGATTAAACGTAACTTGTTTTTTTTGGATTTTTATATAAGAAAACAGTAAATAAATAACAAAACAATTACAAAAAGAAAAGAAAACTTCTCTAGCACGTTCCCCGCCAACGGCGCCAAAATTTGACGAGCACACTGTTGAGTGCTGCAAATTTGTCCCTCTCCTCCTTAGTATAGTCTCGGTAAGTTAGGGGTCGAATCCACAAGAAACGGTGAGAAGTCGTCTTCAATCTACAACTAAAATTGGGTTTGTAAGTATGAGCAATTAAAAGAAAGAAACTGTCGCGCAAGTAGTACTTGCCCACGTCAAGAAGCAGTTATAAAGAAGTCAATAAAAACTCAGAGATGAGCTCAGTTCAGATTCTTCACTATGAATTTCTATGTTTATCATTGGTTACTAAAGATACATGAGATATTGTCCACGCAGGTTAAGGTCCGGTCAAAGCTTAATAACCTACACATACATTCCGATCAAAGTCCGTATGATATTATTACTCGGTCTAGTGTGATTAACCACGAATCCGGTCAAGATAGTGATTAACTATTCTAGTGTTACTCCTATCATTCACAGTCGCGTACTTCTGATAGTTTAACTACAGATAATAGATTCTACAACTAAGTCTGCGGTGCAAGGCTTCGCTTAGTTGTCTAACCTAATTACCATGCAATTGATCTTGGAATAATAATACTAAACTTATCATGCAATTAAGAACAAAACCTCAAAACATGTCATTCATAGATCTGTATCCAAACCGAATTCAGTAAGTTAGCTAGACATTCTAAATGTATACATCTCAAAAGTTAATATTAAACAACTAAAGTAACAAGGCAAATCTGATCGACGCATCGTCTTGCTCGCATCGGCAGCTCGCGTGCACAGCTCTCGCAGCTAGGTCTGAATTCCGCTCTGAGTCGCTGCTCTCTATTTTCGCATATTTGTGATTTCCTCCGTGCTTAGTATTTATACTTGTGCCTTCTAGGGTTTCCACGAATAATTAGGCAAGAGAATATGTTGGAAATCATCTTTATCTCTAAAAATCAGCTTTTGGAATATCTTGATCTCTAAAAACCAAACTTAGAAATATTCTTTGCGCGTGATGACATCATTGCCCCGTATTTGTCGCTGATTGCTGACATCATCATTTTGCTCTGCTCTGCGTGACTTATACTCATGTGCCACACTGCTCGCGCGATCGTTTGTCGTAGGCTCTTGTCAACTTTGTTCTCTTTTGTTCCGAGATTCAGCCTTCTTGTTGCACTTTTGTTCTAACTTTTCTGTTAAACCTAAGACATAAAACTACACCACAAGCGTAATCTTAATACTGAATATGTTAGAAATATAAGCAGTGTAAAGGACCTAAAACAGCATACAAAAGTGCTCTATCAGATTTCCATATATTTTCTTGCCTATTTTATTGCGAAAAGCCCGGGAAACAAGACTATAAATACCACGCATAAAGGAAATCACAAGACTAACTACTTTCATAGGCATCACGGATGCATTTAGCATATGCATCAAGTCTTTAAACCCCTAGGTTGCCTTAGTGGACGAGTTATAGTCTCGTGAGATTTTCCAGGAGAGAGTACTCACAAATCCCGTCCACAATCATCCATTAAACCATTCATATCAATCAAGTATTTGCTAAGCAAGAATTTAGACATTTTAAAATGCTTTGAGGATATGGAAGCTCGAAATTCACTCACATCACACAACTTTTCAACAATCATGTTATTCTTCACAAGAAAAATTTAAAATCATTGACACTTTGACTAGCATTCACCAAGCTCATCATTTTACTTCATCTCAAATGCAAAACTCATACATGCAAAGATTGTCTAATCAATCACCAATGCTCACAAGGGCGAGTACATAAGCTCATGACATAAACTCATTCTCAAGTATTTGACTAGACGCCATAATTCACAAGAGAAGAGGAGTTTAGACAAAGAAAATACACATCATGCATAGAGTTTTCACTAGTTAGGGCATAAAATGGGAGGGTCATCCACCTAGACAAATTACCCAAGCAAATGCACAATCCAAACTTGCAAACACACTCAAAACATGCATAGGGGGACAAAGTCAAGAATTAATGGGAGTTATCATTCAAGCTTCTCTTTTATTTTCCTTTCTTTTTATTTTGCTTATTCAAGTACTTTTAAAGGCACGTCATTGAGTGCTGCAAATTTATCCCCGACCTCACTAGTATAGCTACTGTAAGTACGGGGTCGAATCCACAAGGAACGGTGAAAAGTAATCTTTTTCTGCAAAGTAAATAACAAGATTGGGGGTTTAGTATCCCTCAGAAAATAAGAACAGACACGCGTGAGTCAGGTTGCGCGTGACTATACTAGCGCACTGCTACTAAGTTGCTTAACAATTTATGAGAGCCTATCAGCTCAGACTTATCCTTATGAACACATGCTTATCATTGGTTACTAAAGATACATGATAAATCTCCACGTAAGTTAAGGTCCGGTCGAGGCTTAATAACCTACACATACATTCCGGTCAAAGTCTGTATGATACTATTTCTCGGTCTAGTCTAATTAACCACGAATCTGGTCAAAGTAGTGATTATCCATTCTAGTGTTACTTCTATCATTCACAGTCACATACCTCTGATAGTTTGACAATATAATTAAGTCTGCGGGTCAAGGCTTCGCTTAACTATTTAACGTAATTATCATGCTATTGAGTGATAGAGCACTTTTGTATGCTACTTTAAGTCCTTTACACTGCTTAGATTCTAACATATTTTAGTATAAGATTACGCTTTTGGTGTAGTTTTGTATCTCAGGTTTAAAAGAAGAGATACAACAAAAGTGCATCAAAAACGCTAAATCTCGGATCAAAAGACAACAACATGACAATAAGGGCAAAAAACCACTAGCACGCGAGCAGTATGGCGCGAGTGTGGGTCGCGCACAGCAAAGCAAAATGATGACGTCAGCAAATAGCGAAATATCCGGAGTAATGACGTCATCACGGGCAAAGAATATTTCTAAGTTCGGTTTTTGGAGATCAAATATTTCCAAAGCTGATTTTAGAGATAAAGATGATTTCCTATTCTTGCCTAAATATTCGTGGAAACCCTAGGAGGCAAGACTATAAATACAAAGCTTCATGGAGATCACACATAGGCGCGCAGAAGGGACCGAACGGCTCAGAGCGGAATTCAGACTTAGCCGTGCGCGCAAGCTGCCGACGCGAGCCAGACGACGCGTCACTCAGATTTGTTTTGTCATTATAGTTGTTCAATATTTATGTTTGAGATGTATACATTCAGTATGAGTAGCTAACTTACTGAATTCGGTTTGGATTCAGATCTATGAATGACATGTTTTGAGGTTTTGTTCTTAATTGCATGATAAGTTTAGTATTATTATTCCGAGCTCAATTGCATGATAATTAGGTTAGACAATTAAGCGAAGCCTTGCACCGCAGACTTAGTTGTAGAAATCTGTTATCTATAGTTAAACTATCAGAAGTACGTGACTGTGAATGATAGGAGTGACACTAGAATAGTCGATAGCTACCTTGACCGGATTCGTGGTTGACTAGACTAGAATTGAATAATAATATCATACGGACCTTGACCGGAATGTATGTGTAGGTTATTAAGCTGTGACAGGACCTTAACTGGCGTGAACTTTATATCATGTATCTTTAGTGACCAATGATAAACATGGAAATTCATAGTGAAGAATCTGAACCGAGCTCATCTCTTGCATATCTATTTACTTCTTGCGTGACTGCTTTCTGATTGTGCGCCAGTTTCACTTGCGCGACAGTTTTCTTTCTTTTAATTACTTTCACTCACAAACCCCAATTTTAGTTGTAGATAAAAGTTAACTTCTCACCGTTCCCTGTGGATTCGACCCCAGCTTACCAAGACTATACTAGTAGGAGAGCCGGGACAAATTTGCAGCACTCAACGACGTGCTCGTCAAATTTTGGCGCCGTTGCCGGGGAACGCGCTAGAGAAGTTTTCTTTTCTTTTCTTTTTCTTTTAGTATTTAGTTTGTTATTTACTTTTGTTCTTATATAAAAAATCCAAAAAAATTAGTTACGTTTAATCTAGCTGTTGTTTTTGTCTTGCATGGAAGATATTGGTGAGAATAGTGTGATCGGTAGACGCATGGACTAACACGCCAGACGCGCCAGGGCGCAACGCCGACAACGTCTTTGCTCGCCTACACCCTGCCGAACTCGATGCACTGAGAAGAGAACTACGCAGAGACCTAGAGTTCAGAGGGGATGCTGAATTGCCAAGACATGACAACCAGCTGAACAATAATGTGGACGTACGCGCGCCACCACCTGTCGCGCGCGTACCACCTGTGGCGCGACGCACCATTAAGGAGATGTCTGCTCCTCAGGCTGTTAACCAACCTTGGTGCATCGTACTGCCTCCTGATGGTCACTTCGAACTGAGGACTCAGCTTGTTCACTACATACCCAAGTTCCATGGTATGGCTAGTGAGAACCCAGTTAAGCACGTACGAGAGTTCGCGGCCATCTGTGAGAATATGAGGAACGGGAACGAGGACCCAGAGCTGTTGAAACTAAGAGCTTTCCCATTCTCGCTATGTGATTCAGCTAGGCAATGGTTGATGGGGCTAGCACCTTGTTCGATAAGGACGTGGCCCGAGTTGCAAGAACGGTTCTTGGACAAGTGTTACCCTGCGGCTAAGGTGTCAAAGCAATTGCATGGAGAGTCGTTATCTGAGTACTATGAGCGTTTCAAGGAGCTAGAGGCAAACTGCTACAACCATGGACTCCCGCAACACGTACTGATAGAGAACTTCCTCAATGGATCAACGGAGATGGAACTCAGGTTGTTGAATGCTTGCGCAGGAGGCAACGTGAGGAATATGTACCAGAGGATGTTTGGAAGTTGATTGAGGATACTGCGGACCAAGTCAGATATCAAGTATCCTTAGAGAACAACCGCGCCAGAGCATTGCATCAAGTGGACGTTACTGGAGAAATCAAGGAGTTAAAGGACATGATGCAGAAATTGATGATGAAACAGAGCGCCGACACTAGACCATGCGAATTCTGTCACTCCACAGACCATCTGACAAACGCATGCCCCCTATTCGAAGAACATGCAGATGTTAATGCAGTAGGAGGATGGAATAATGGACAGGCTAGGCAAGGACAGCATAGATTTGGTTTAGCTGAGAACGGGTTTTGTTGGAAGAACGAGCAGAATTTCCAAAAACCGCGCACTGACTGGCGCGCGCAACCTAATGCACCCACTGGCGCACAACCTTACGCGCCAGCCTGCTCCCTACAACCCGCCGCACAAACACGGTGAAGGACCAGCACAGTACAACTAGCAGCCAAAGAAGTCATTAGAAGAAATTGTGGGTCAGTTGGCAGACACGATAAGCAAGAACCAGGAGCAGAACGAGAAGCGTTTCACTCTAATTGAAAATCAGTTGACACAAATCTCTGAAACCGTGACTGAAATCACAAACAACAGGAAAGCAGCTAAAGCCAGAATGCAGAATGGTGTCAATGTGCGGTGCTACTTCGATCAGGCAAAGAAACGTCTAGTGCGCCAGAGACCACTCGCGCAAAGAAAAGCGCGCACGCGCAGACTTCGGACTCAGCACCAGAGTCAGGCGCACCTGTTGCAGAGACAGAAGGCCAATCTAGCAGCAACATACCACTTCCTTTCCCCACCCAGAGCAAAAAGCCTAAGAAAACCGAGTTAGATCAGGAGTTATATGACCTGTTCAGTAAGGTGGAAATTAACATTCCACTTATTGATGCATTAAAGCAAATTCCTCGATACGCAAAGTTTCTAAGGATCTATGCACAAACAAAAGGAGAAAGGGAACAGAGGGAACAAGTGCAGCTCAATGCAACGCCTCAGCAATCGTGCAACATAAGGTACCACCAAATGTCAAGATCCAGGTACGTTCACTATACCATGTACAATCGGTAACTCTGTTGTAGATATTGCATGGTAGCCTGGGTGCGTTATAAATGTTCTACCCCACTCTTTATACACATCTCTCCGCATTGGACCACTTAAGCCCGCAGGGTTGACAATCCAACTAGCGGATAGGTCATGCAAACAACCAGTGGGCATGGTTGAAGATGTACTGGTAAGAGTAGGAGAATTGGTGTTCCCAGCAGATTTTTACGTGTTAGAGATGGAAGGAAACGTCTCTGCCGACACTGCTCAAGTATTGCTTGGCCGACCCTTTTTGATGACCGCACGAACAAGAATCGACGTATGGAAAGGAACGCTTTCAATGGAAGTTGATGGTGAGGTCATACACTTCAATATATTCAAAGGCATGCAGTTTCCACATGATGATTCCACGGTAAACGCACTGGATATTATCGATGAAGCAGTGGAAGAGGAGCAGGCGCGCCAGAAACTGACGCACTCGTAGACGCGCACGGAGAGGAAGGGAACACCAAAACTGAAGACATGAGGTATCTTATTTCTAGTACTGAATTATGTGTTGCTGATACGGCTGTCTCTCGTAACTTACAGGAACCAAAGATCGTATTGAAGCAACTCCCAAAGCACCTGAAGTATGTGTTTTTGGACGATAATGAGACTAAGCCGGTGATTATAAAGAATCAGCTGGAACCTGCGCAAGAAGCGCGCCTGGTGGAAGTTTGCGCAACAACAGGCGCGCAATTGGATGGACATTGGATGACCTGCGCGGAATAAGTCCAGACGTATGCATGCATCGAATTCTGTTAGAAGATGGAGCTAAGCCGTGCAGGGATGCCCAACGAAGACTTAACCCTATTATGATGGAGGTGGTACAGAAGGAGATCATTAAGCTGCTGGACGCTGGAATCATTTATCCTATCTCTGATAGTAAGTGGGTAAGTCCGATTCATGTTGTCCCAAAGAAAGGTGGGATCACCGTAGAGGAAAACGCGGCAGGAGAATTGGTGCCCAAGAGAATACAAACGGTTGGCGCATGTGCATAGACTACCGGAAGCTGAACGCTGTGACGCGCAAGGACCACTTCCCCCTACCGTTTATAGATCAGATGCTTGACCGATTGGTAGGTAAGCCGCATTACTGTTTCTTGGATGGGTTCTCAGGATATAATCAGATTCCCATAGCTGCGGAGGACCAAGAAAAGACAACATTCACATGTCCTTTCGGTACGTTTGCTTTTCGGCGCAAGTCTTTTGGACTATGTAACGCGCCAGGTACGTTTCAAAGGTTAGTGATGAGTATATTCTCGGATATGTTGGGATCATGCATTGAGGTATTTATGGATGATTTTACTGTACATGGTGACACGTTTGATGCATGTTTAGATAATTTAGATAAAGTCTTCAGACGCTGCACGTCTAAAAACCTAGTTCTGAATTACGAAAAGTGTCACTTCATGGTGACACATGAAGTTGTGCTCGGCCATATTGTCTCAAGGGAAGGGCTAAAGGTAGATAAAGCTAAAATTGACCTTATTGCTAGTTTGCCGTACCCTACCAATGTTAGAGAAATCAAATCTTTTTTAGGGCTGACGAGCACGTCGTTGAGTGCTGCAAATTTATCCCTCTCTCCTCCTTAGTATAGTCTAGGCAAGTCGGGGTCGAATCCACAGGGAACGGTGAGAAGTCGTCTTTTATCTACAATGTAAATAACAAGACCGGGGGTTTAATAGCAAGTGGAAAGAAAATAGAAAACAAACACGCGTGACTACACTAGCGCACTACTACTAAGTTGCTTAACAATTTATGAGATGCTATCAGCTCAGACTTATCCTTATGAACATATGCTTATCATCGGTTACTAAAGATACATGATATAATATTCATGTAGGTTAAGGTCCTGTCACAGCTTAATAACCTACACATACATTCCGGTCAAAGTCTGTATGATATTATTACTCAATCTACTCTAGTCAACCACGAATCCGGTCAAGGTAGCTATCAACTATTCTAGTGTTACTCCTATCATTCACAGTAACGTACTTCTGATAGTTTAACTA
This sequence comes from Sedum album, assembly GCA_006409495.1. Lineage (NCBI taxonomy): Eukaryota > Viridiplantae > Streptophyta > Magnoliopsida > Saxifragales > Crassulaceae > Sedum > Sedum album. The sequence continues at coordinate 150,833 of QZGG01000415.1, forward strand.
TAGATAATAGATTCTACAACTAAGTCTGCGGTGCAAGGCTTTGCTTAATTGTCTAACCTAATTATCATGCAATTGAGCTTGGAATAATAATACTAAACTTATCATGCGATTAAGAACAAAACCTCAAAACATAATGTTCACAAGTCAAAGTCTAAACTGATAAAGCAAGTTAGCTAGACATGCTTTTATTAAACATCTCAATGTCTGTATAATAAACAACAATAGTAAAACAAAGAAAACTCAGCGTAGGTTGTCAATCTGCGCGTCGGTCCCTTGCTGCACGTCGCTTTGTCACTAGCTCTAGCTCTTGCGCGTCTCTCCTAGCTCTGTTTTGCCGGACGGCCCGTAGGCTAGAGTATGGTGTCTTTCTTGCACATCTTCAAGCTTGGTATTTATATGCAAGCTTCTAGGGTTTCTAAGTTTAAAATAGGAAAGAGATAATCTTTGATTTCCATGTTTATCCCTAAAATTTCGCATAAAATATATTCTGCGCGTTGCTGATGTCATCTTTGCGTTTGCCGACGTCATCGTCTCTGGTGCGTTACTTGTCTTGCGCGCGACTTCCACTGGCGCGCTTACTTGCGCACGGATGACTGGTGAGCAACCGACTGGCGAGCGACTCACTTGTGAGCGACCGACTCGCTTGTGAGCGACCAAGATTGCGCACTTGCATTCTGCTCGGACCTTTACAATTCTTTCTTCTTTGTTTCTTGCTGTGAAATAAGCTTCTAAATATCTATCTTTAACGCATATTCATCCTTAGCTCATAAAATCTCCTGAAATACAAAACTACACCAAAAGCGTAATCTTATACGAGAAAATATGAAAACAAGCATAGTGTAAAGGACATAAAATATCATATGAAAGTGCCTTTATCAAATCCCCCACACTTACTCTTGTTTGTCCCTGAACAAGCGAACTAAGGACAAAAGCTTATCTCGTAAGTACCTATGCGCAACTTGCTCATCGCGCCTTATCTCACGCGTCACCCGCACATTAGCGCATATTGTTTTCATAAAAAACTAGAATTGAATAATGCACAAATAATTTCAAAAATTCATGTTTACCTTTCTATTGGAATTCAAATTAATTCGGATGGTTGGGAGGTAGTCCTTCTTTAAGCACCTAGTCACCGATCTCCGCTTTGAAGTTCAATTACAT